>JACDOX010000228.1:987923-1059642 GCA_014549065.1 Cardinalis cardinalis | reverse complement strand
CTCCGAGGGGAGGGGGGGAATACAAAATGACCAATACAAACATAAGTACAGATAATAGACATAACGAGGCATCAAATAAGAAAATAACAAGGTGTGGTCTTTCCCCCCCGCACCAATCACCCTCCTCTCCTGATCGAGGATTCTGGAAACAGGGAGTGGGAAGAGGGTGATGGATAGGGGGGTTGCCAAGACAACGGAGGAGGGGACAACTGATGAACAGAAGGATTATCATAAAAAAAGGCGGGAGTAACTGAAATGATGGGGTACGTTACAGCAGACCCGCAGGGGGAGGAAAAAGGGAGGGAAAGGGGGGAGGGGGGGAAACCCTGAACAAGACCATTATTTTTTAAACGAATAATAAAATACAAAACTGAACCAAACCCTTACAAAAACCGTGCACACCACAACATCGAAGTATTTAAGATGCCCTCATTTTGCTTCTTTTGCTGACTACTTATATAACTAAATAACAACCACAAGAATGCTGAAAATTTGCAGGCAGCCTGGAGATGGAGATAGAGAAATTAATTCTTATTTGCCCCTATACCATACCTACTGTCTTTATTGTAATCTAGTGCTGTTTCTGATTTGGCAACCGAGTTACATGTTGCTGATGTGTTATACAAAGAAAGTCAAAGAAGAAATTATTTTAAAATAGTGCATGGAAGGATTTAAATAAGAACAGTAGATGCTTAGGTTGATATGATATAATTAATTTAGGTGTGTTTCTAAGCACTAACAAGTGTAAGCTTGTTTTTTGAGACGTAGGAGGATTTTTTTTCTTCCCAGAAAGAAATTAGCGAGTTTTAACTTTTAACAGACAGAAATTAGAGAGTTTTAACCTCTAACAGTTTTTATCTACTAATATTCCTGGGTATATTTTTCAGTTACTTCATCAATTTGTGCTGGACTCAAGTTATAGATCACAGCAGTTGTAGATTATTTGTTAATAATCTCTTGAATGTTGCATGTACTTCTCATACATAATGGAAATCTACTTCTAAAAATGAAAGAAATCCACTTGAACCAAAAGACAGACTTTAAATTCTAATCACATCAAAAAACACTCATTAGAAATTTCAAAACCTCAAAGACTGCTTATTATTCTTGTGGATTTCAGTATAATTTCTTACCTAAGTATTCACCACATGAAAACAAATATATCATGTTGGTTGGAAATGTCCCTATATCATTAATCCTTATTATTAACTCTTCTTATTTAAATCCATCTATTTATCTTAAATTTAAACAATTTTTTCTAATGAATGCTAAAAAAGTGAGATTTATGCTACAACATGAAATGCAAGTTAATCTATAAAATCCTTTCTTGGTAGTGTTTTACGATATGTAAATTAAAGTAAAACTAGGGTTATGTCAAGAAACACTGATTTCCAGCAATTTAATCTTGGTGAAGATTAGGACCATTTTGTGGTGAGTAGGGGACAGTTAAAAGCTGAAATAATTTTGGATATGGTCGTAAGAGATATTCTGAGCTAGTACTGTTAAGATGTAGGAAGCTCTTTGCATCCTCTGACTTCCTAGCTTCTTTCTTCCCAGACTCTGCAGGGCAGAGTCAGAATTTTTATCACTATATAAGCCTGACTCTGGGGGCATTGTGAATGACTGGCACAGAAAGAGAAAGAAAAAGCAGAAATGCCTTTGAAGTTATATTTGATAGCATTGCAAGATCTGAAATGTGTTCTATGTCCTGATATAACATGCGTGTGCATCACAGACTCGGTCCTGGGCAGTATCTAATATATGGATCTCTTAAAGTTGAACATCACACACACCAAGGGCGAGTCGTGCCTGAACAGCCTAATGGCATTCTGCAGTGGAGTGACAAGTGACCAGTGAAAGGGCTAGGGATGTCTTTTGTCTGACCTCTGCAAAGCTTTAGACATTGCACCCCAAAACATCCTTCAGTCAGGATCGGAGAGAGATGGATTTGRTGAGTGGCTTGTGGGTGGATAAAGACTTGGCTGAATGATCACATCCAGAGGGTGGTGGAAAATGGATCAGAGTCCCAAAGGACATCAGTAACAAGTGGTGTCCCTCAGGGTTCCATACTGGGACTGCTTTTATATAATATATTCAAGATATATGTGAAGAGATCATGTGTACCCTCAGCAAATCTGATAGTGATACCAAGCTGAGTGGTGCAGTGACACTCCAGAAGGATGGGATGTCATCCAGAGGGACCTGGCCAAGCTGTGGGAATCTCATGTGGTTCAACAAGGCCAAGTGGAAGGTGCTGCAGTTGGGCCAGGGCATCTCCCTGTATCAATCCAGGCTGGGAATGAAGGGATCGAGAGCAGCCCTGTGAGAAGGGCTTGGGGGTGCTGGTGGGTGAGAGGCTGGACATGACCCAGCCATGGGCACTCCCAGCCCAGAGAGCCAGATTTGTCCTGGGCAACCAAAGCAGAGTGGGCAGCAGGGTGAGGGAGAGGATTCTGCCCCTCTGCTCTGGTGACACCCCACCTACAGGACCAGCTCTGGGGTCCCCAGCATGCAAAGGCACCTCTTGGAGACAGTCCAGAGGAGGTCACCAGAATAATTGGAGGGATGGGGCATCTCTCCTATGAAGAAATTGGGCTGAGAGAATTAGGATTGTTCTGCTGAAACAGAGAAGGCTTTGGGGCCACCACATTGCAGCTTTCCAGTAACTGAGGGGAATCTACAAGAAAGATGGGAAGAGATTTTTACAAGGACATGTAGTGACAGGACAAGGGGGAAGGGCTTTAAACTGAAAAACAGTAGATTAGGATTACATATTAGGGAGAAATTCTTTACTGTGAGGGTGGTGAGGCACTGGAACAGGCTGTCCAGGGAAGCTGTATGTGACCTGTCCCTGGAAATGTTCAAGGCCAGGCATCCTGGAGGTCTGAGCAGGCTGCTGTGGAAGCCGTCCCTGTCCATGGCACAGGAGTTGGAACCAGGTGACCTTCAAGATTCTTTCCAACCCAAACCATTACATGATTTTATGACATAAGATCCTCTGCAATCCTGCTATGTAATCGCCACGAACTGCTGGAAGTTTCTATATGGAGATCATGTTTTTAATAAATATTATTTAGGATTCACTCCAGAACCTTAAAAGTTCAAGGCAACACAAGTWGGAAAACTATTGGAAAATGAATTAAATATCCCTTCTCTTGTTTTACACATGCAATCCTGCTTTCTCCTCACCTGCAACACATATGTAACTTGGCACTTTTTAGTCCTATTTTATACTACTAAATAAAAGAGCCAAAGATACCTTATGGACTGGACTAGCATATATATAAACAGAGATTTAAGAAATTTCCATAGATGAATGTGAAGTGACAAATCTAACTAATTTGCACAAGGAAAGTTGTAAGAATCTGTGAACTAAAGGGAAAGGTATAATACCTCATTTCTCTTAACTAAATGTGTGGACAATAAGAAGCACTGGAAGCGGTGCAGGAAGTGTCTGTTGTTTTCTAATGAGTGTTATTATTCTTCCATTACCTGAAAACTGTTGTGGGATTTGCTTCTCAGAGGCTCTTATGCCCTTCAGCTTCACTTGCAAACTGTTCCATATGGCAATTTCTCTAAGCATAAAACCCATCTTGCACTTCCTGGAGAGAGATATCCAGACCTCCTGGATTTACTGTCTTTAGGCTGGACCTGACTGACCCTCTGCAGGTGGAATCTGGATTTTCAATTTCTTGGTCATTCCATGGTTATTCTTTATGCAGCTTCTGTGACAGCTCATGATGATATAATATAATATGATCTGCAGCCACATTTGCTGTCTATAAATCAGACATGTTAGATACCTAGTATTAGCTCTGGTGTGTAAACAGAAGTTTATTAGGAAAATTATTGTATATTCTATGTATAAATGAGTATTGCACCTTCAAAAGTTATGTTAGACAAATTATTTTCAGGTCGTTCATCAAATTCTTAGAAAAAAGGCATTATTATTTAAATGCATTATTTAAGTCATGTTAAAAAACAATAAATCCAAATTCTCCTAGCATAAGTATGATGCAAAGGCAGCATTTAGATCAGTCCTTACAGAAGAACCAAGTACACGAACTTGAAAAGATGATAAATACTATACTTGATGTTACTGTTCCCGAAAATATTCAAATTGCAGAGTTCTGATATGATTAGAACTCTGGAACTGGATGACCAAAACAGAACACTAGTTCTGCAAATAAATGTCTTTACACTGTTTTAAGATAGAATAGCTGTGATACTATTGTAATTTTCTTTCTCATCTGTGGTTAAAACAAGAAATATGCAAATAAAGGGAAGAGAAGTAGCTTGAGCAAACACAACACTGGTGTTCTGATAATTAATGAAAGCCTTCTCGTGCCTGCTGGCTAAATCTGGCACTGGAAATTTGCAAAAGATTCCAAGTGACCCTTCAAATATACACTCGCAAGCATGTTTCAAATATTTAAATCAAGAGATGTTTTAAAGAATCTTTTGAAGTTCATTATTTAGGTAGTATCTTATTGGTAGAATTATATATGGAGAATAATATTGCTGATTAAAGGTAAAATTTATTGTATAGCTATGGAATCATTTGCTGATTTGAAATATTGGTTTGTATTATGTTTAGCTGTAGCCTTGCCTCATTCTGAGTTATATGGACCGCAAACACATTTGAATGACTGGAGTTGTTTTCTGGACACTTCTGGCAGTTGGTTTGTCAAATAGAGAATGAGAGAAAAAAAGTTATTCAAAATTTGGTATGAGTAATTTTTTTTTAAATAATTCTTCACCAAAGATGACTCAGACACATCTCTTCTAAAATAWTTTTTTATTGGAAAAGTAACCTGAACTCAGAGATCTATGGGATTCCAATAACCAAACACTGTTACACATCTGATTTACATTTTTGGGATCGGATGGTTTAATGTTCTGAGACTTTTTGTCTAACATAATTTCACAATTTGCAAAGGGTAGTTTCATATGCAAACAATAAGGTAAGGTGGCTGGAAAATTTGAATGAAGAATACTCAAAGAAGACAAAAGGGGCTAAACTTCTGTTTAGGGTAAAAACCTTCACTCTCTGAAGGTCATAAAAACACTTGCACCTTATAAGTCTCTATGTACAGCAGATTATTTTCTTCTTTGTAAACCTTGCTGGGATATTTAGGAGAATAACTTCATATTTAGGAGAATAACTTCAAGGGCATATTATGATCACAGATTCTAAATAAACCAATCCTTCTGGCTGGTTCAAAATATTGTAAATATTTTCATTGTATATGAAAAATAGATTAATCTGAACTAAGAAAGTACATAATTCAAGAGACAAACTTCTGATACCTTTCCTCCTTACATCAGAAACAGTACATGACAAGAACATAGACACCTGATGTAACAAAGGTTACATCAGGTCCAATGGCGCAACAGTGGTGTCAGGAGCGTGCTTTTGTGTGCTTCAGAGGAGTAATAATTGATGGAAGATGCATTTCAGGAATTTTTACTACCATTTGTTGTTTCACATGGGAAGAATTATTTTAAAAACAAACCAAAGAATTTCCTGTCTCACCCATGTGACTCTCCAAAACATAAGACTTATTTTAGTACCGTTTCATAGGTCAACATATATCTTTAAGACATTTCTTTCCAAACATTCTGTGAAAGCCACTCAGAGCACTACTGAAGTAGTAGTTTAAAACAATTTTTGTCTTATACTTTTTAATCTATTTTCAGTTGAAGAAACAATTTTCATTTATGGTCTTTGGAGAAGAGCTTCAGAAACACTTGCTCATGTGATAGTTTTTCCCCCCAGTTTTTATCCCAAATTTATTCTACTTTGAATTGGGTCAGTCTGCATGTACTCACACATAGTTCATCAGTCTGGTTTTCATATTTTGATTTAGAAAATGAGAATGTGTGTCAGAATAGATATTAAGAAGAACTCCATATAACTTGAAAAACTTATATTTGACTTCTTCAAAACAAGAGTGTTTAAAAAAGGAATAGAAGAGATGTTCCTGAGGATAAATTTCATGGCATTAAACAATCTCTTAATGTAAAAAAACTTTTATCTCTGTCATGTGTCCATGAAGACTTTGCATTAATTATAATTTATTAGAAAATTATAGTACCCAAGGTATTGTGTTTCACCCTCAGCAAAACGAAATACTTTTCTTACGCAATTAAACTTTTTGCTTCAGACTTCATAAAAAATATTTCAGTAAGACCTGCAGTGGCAACAAAATGAAAAAATGCTGTGATTTTGTAAGGTTAATTGTAGCCACCCTAAACAATGAAGTTGATTTTTAAATACCTCCAATTTATTCTGTTTTCTGACTTCTGTCTTAAAAAATGAAACTTTTTTTGCACTTCTTTTCTCCCCAGAGAAATGTATTTACGATTCTGGCCAGTAAATAACATTGTTAAGAACAAAAAGACTTTAATAGAACCTCTTGAATATTCAAACTTAGTGACTTCCAAATCTCTTGTCTAAGATATTTGGGAGATATCTAGAGAAAAAAATGCATGAGGCAAAACGTCAGTTTTTATCTGATCTGAGTGGACTGGGTACAGTGGACCATGAAAGTCTGATTTGAGCTAAAGAAACAGGTGTGATCCAATCTAATTATTTGTTTGTATTTATTTAGCACCTGAGTAGAAGAAAATTTTCACTCAGGCGGGAGTTTATATGTATAAAGCAACATTTGAAAATGAGATTTAGGATCCAAAGTCCCTCAGGAATTTCTAAAAAAATTACTTCACACATCCCTAATCTGTGAACATGAATGAGTGTGTTAGGAGTGGGCTGAGCTACAATTAGATGTTTGCACAGCCCAGAACTCTTAGTCTTATTCAATCTTTCCTGTGAAACTACCTGAAAGTGTTGAAAAATAGCAAGGAAAAAGAGGACTACTACACTTGTGCAATTTTTTAACAATGATGTTACCTATTAAATTTTTATACTGGATTGTGTGTTAAAGCATACATTTGTTTTCAATTAACACAAAAAGTGTTTCAGTTAATACAGAAGCTGTGTTTGTCAGTGAATATTTCTATGACATTTTAGAGAATAAAGAGGTATCATACATTATTTCACTTTGTGTGTCACAGATTTTCTGTTTTACATTGCTTATAAACCTGGAGTGTAGTTTTGATTTAGGATGTGATCTTGCATAACATAATGCAAATATATATATATAGAGAGAGAGAACAGAGAATTGTTGGGAATTTTACCTCACAAGTATATGCCAAACTCTAAGTACATCAGAAGTAACAAAAGAAATGCCAGTGAAAGAAAAAGATGAACAACACAAAATAATAAAATTAAGTAAATGGTCCAAGAGAAAAAAATACCCTAAACAATCCATGTTTTAATACTTTAGATCTATTGCAGAATACTTCTGGACAAAGTGAAATCTGCTGATTCCTGCTGTCAGAAGTTCTACAGTGATGCTACACAGGATTTGACAGACCAGCATTTCCCAAATGCAGGAATATTGTTTTCTAGGTAAAGTTTTTGAAATACAGGAAACAAATACCTCAGAGTTATAGGAACAGTTTATAACGCCATGCAACAGACTTTTCATTTCCTACTTTTCATTTTTTTTATCACTATTTTTACCTTCTAACATGCAGAAACAAACTTGGTAACCACATGTCAAAAATATAGCAAAAAAACCCTAGAATCAAGTTCAATGCATAGAATGTATGTATCTGTATTGCTACCTATATGAAAAATTAAGAAACTAGGACCTGGAAAATAAAATATTCTGTAGGAGGTAGCACAGGTACTTGTCAGGTTGCATAAACGTGTCACTTGTGAGAATTCAGAGCACAAATTTGATGCTGACATTCACATATGGTTTTTCATGAACTGATTACACTGATTACTCTGCTGAGACAAAGCTCATGTAAGATTGTATTTTTTCAGATTTCCTCTTAAATATAAGTCATGAATTCTGAAAAATCCTAAAGAAAAATTGGATTTTGTCTGTGTAATTTCCTCTAGGAATTGAAGTCATGACCTGAGGCGGTTTCACTGAAGTGAAGAACCTCAGAGTATCTCTTTCACCTCTAGGCCTTTTTTTCCCCATATATTTGCACATGAAAATATTTTGTCCCTTCTTAAGGTGACTCCTGTAGCTTTTCCAAAATTAATTAGGAAATTCTTTTTTTTCTGTGTGTGTAATCTCACCAAGATATTATTTGATTTCAAGATCGTATTCGGAATTCTTTTGCAGGGAATTTCTGTGCGTCCCTGATGTTTCAGCAGGTCCTTGATTTACAGCAAGCAGAGCTGCTCTTGGGAATCTGTACTGACCCTTCTAGTTATTTCTCTTTAACACATATTGATTCCTTATTACCCACAGCAAATTTAGTTACGATATGAGCAAAGCTGCCTCTATTCTAGGATGTTTTAAATGAATGCTTTCAGCTTTTCATTTTGGCTCTGATGTACTCATCCTGTCTAGTTGTATTCTATGTTAAATTATGTCATTTATGTGTTCAGCACTCTACAATTAATAAACTGTCATTTAAACTACTGTGTGAAACTTCAAGGTATGATGGTAAAGGCCAGAAGTTATACTCTTGGCAGATGTGAAGTTAAGCTGCTAATTAGATCCAGGCATTACTCTAACCGTATTTTCAGTAAGACTGGTACCTTGGGCAATAGAACCAACAGAAACTTAGAACTTCCTGATCAACCAGTGCTTTTTGAATTTTTATTTTTTACTTTCCCTCTAAACAAATAAGTATGAATAAGTAGCTCATGCTGTTAAGAAAAAAAACTTTTCCAAACCCCAGGTCATTTGTGAAATTGCTTTTTAGCTTTAAGCAAGTGATTATATAGTCAAAATTGCTGAGTCAAGCTTCTTTGTTAATTTTGGGAGACTATAACTGCTTGCTGTAATAATCTTGATACTGACTCAATTCAGAAAATTCATGCTGGCTTTTAGTTTCAGTAAAACCTTGTAGTGTAGTGTTATTACTCTGAATGAAGTGCATTTGAGAGCAAGCTGATCATAGCAACGCAGTAACTTATTTGGTTTTTGCAATAGCAAAATATCTGTGTTAATGATTCAAAATCCTCCATTTGCATAGTAAGCCTTTGGAAGAGAAAGCTGCCTATCAGCAGATTCTCAGCCTTCTCTTTCTAAGCTGTGCAAAACCCCCAAACTTTTTTTAAAATGTGTTTTGTTTTTTTTTTTTTAATTCTTTTGCGGTTGTCCACAATGAAGCATGACTCTCCTGGATTTTATGATGGTTATACATTTTTCTGATGTTTCTTATATTAAAATACTTATTATGTATTTTATATATATTATATTTTTCTATTATAGTATTTCATATTACTGATTTTGACTCATCTGGGGAAGGTTTTATTATTCAGTATTATTTTTATGCATATTTCAATTTTAGCCCTACCTTTTTTGAAGAGGTCTGTGATAATTTCGTAACATATACCTGCCATAACCATGGTAGATAAGAACAGCAAAGGTAGATTTCTAGCAACAGAATTCACTTTTATTCAGTAGTATTTAAAAGATGCATTCACCATGTCTTCTATGCACAAAAAAAAAAAAAAAATTGAAAGGATTTGCCTGTGTTACAACCAAAGAGCTTTACTATTTTCTGCTATTCACATTTCTCCTTATTCTTGAAAAAAAAACGAGCTCTCAGCAGTCAGATCATCTCAGATTTGGCAGTACTACAAATTTTACAGGTTTCACAGGGTAAATGCTCAAAAAAAGAGAAAGAAATTACTCCTCTTAAAGAAGTTCAGAGAATCTTCAATTTGATATATATATGATTTCATACAATATTTTACACTTTCAAAAACTCATATTTGTCATGAAGTTCATAATTTTCCTTATTAGTTAAGTCAATGGATAATTACTTAATTTGAGTCAATTTGCCATAATTCTTCACAGACTTTTTATGTCTAGCATATTGTCTTCATCTCTCTACTAACTTATTAAAACTATAACCTTCTAGCTCATGTTTTCTATTAGAAACTAGATTTTTGCCTCTCCCTGCCTCACTGAATTTTGTGAAGAAAACACATGTATTACAAGTATGGGGCTTTTTCATTCAAATATGAGATATTAATGGAAATAATTTGAGAACACTACACTATAAATAATGGCAATTACATATACTGTGAAATTTTATCTATTCAGATAATTAAAAAAAGGTCTTCAATGGAAAACTGATTCTTTTCTTGATTACACATTAATTGGAAAAACTTAAATATAAAATTATTTATTTTGAAAAAGATTCTATATTTACCCTTTTATTATGATAGTCTAAAACAATTAAACTGAAAAAAATTACTTACAACCTCTCTAAAGACCATTTCTGATAGTGTTTATTGGTCAGAGCATGCTCTAGCTTGTAAAAGTCACATCCTAATTTATCAGTTTTCTCAGGGGTCCTTCTTTCTTCTACACAGCTGATGCATGGCCCATGCCACGGTTGTTTTAGTTTCTTACCCAGTGTATCAGTCCTTTTCCCTGCTAGCTGTGCTTGAAAGATTTTAGATATTTCAGCTAGAACAATCTCTCCCTGTGGGTTATAAAACAGATTAAAAACCACAAGTGATGCCACTCTGTTAAGGAATGCCTATTCATCACCTTTGTTCCCCAAACTCTGTCATGGCTGACTCTGTCATTTTATTAGTCCCTCCAGGAGAGAAATCAGATCACAAACTGTCACAATTATTTCAGACAGAATTTACTGGAGAATGTGGTTGTAGCATCAGAACTAGATGAGGAGAAATAGAAAGATCTTCAGCATTAGTTAAATAAATGGTAAAAGAGTATTTATCTCCTCTAGCACAGATGTTATCTACTAGGGGAATATTCTTCAAATGCATAGTTAAAGCATGTCAATGTCATTTTGTCATCACAGACACAATATGAAAGAACATGAACAGGTATTTATTCCAAGCAGTTATTTACTTATTATTTCTACTCTGAACCCTGAACTTCCCCTATAAATAAATTTTCTGTAAGTTTTCTCTGATTTTGGTTGGTTTTTTAAAATTTTTCTTTCCACAATAAACATGGACATGTAACTCAACATACTGGTCCAGTATTGCATTTGTTTTAATGTAAAAAAGTTGTGCCCTAGAGAACCAATAAACCAAACTTTGGAATGTATTACTTCAATGGAGGATTTTGTGAGGAGGCAAGCCACTTCAGATTAAGATTTGGCTCAAGCTACATTTCAGAAGAGCAGTTTTTCAACCAGAACATTAATTTTGTGTGAGGGATATTTCACTTTATTTCATATTTTTGAAAGCAATGTATAATCTAGGTGGTCAAACAGGGATGGAATTCATATTAATACGCTGAGCTGCAGTGTGTAGCTGTCTGAGCAACTAGTAATTAACCTCTGCAGTGCTGTGTCTCTCTGGTTTCCTCACAGGTATTTCTAGGAAGGTCCTACTTTTTTTTTGTTTGGAATTTCTGTTTTCCTGCTTTGAAGTGGCTTCATGTCTTTGGGTATCACTGGCGTTTGAGTTTAATGGATTTTAGGCCACCTCCCGTAAAAGGAAAGAAAGGATTAATTGTTCTGCTTTAAAAATGAACAAAACCAATGAACTCTTTGTTATTTAAGTCATTTAAATAATGTGATAAAATAAATTTTTGCTCAATTGAGTATTAATTGGAAAGATGTCCTCATATTCTACAGATGCATTTATGCGCCTAAAAAGAAGGTCTTAAATATAGCCTAGTGAGGCATGTGTTTTACTGAGAGTATTTCAGCTTAAAAAGACTATTGTACAAGCTACTTAAGTAGATATGATATTAAGAATTGTATGTTGTCCCTTCCCTCGAGTGAGTCAACAGTTCTTGCCCGTTTGGTGTTGGAAAAACTTCCTGAGTGTCCCTTCCAGTCCTGTGTCCAAGTCATTTATGATGAAGATGCTGAAGAGCACAGAGCTGAGGATGGAGCCCTGCAGAACTACACCAGTGACAGGTCCCCAGTCTGATGCCACCTCATCCACTGATGTCACCCTTTGTGCCTGACCAGTGAGCCAGCTGCCCACACACCACATGGTGTGTTTGCCCACCTCTGTCATGGATGTTTTACTCAGAAGGATCCTGGGAGTGACTGTATCAAAATCTTTGCTGAAATCAAGCAACTTCTTCTCTTGATTGATGAGATGGATTACCTTGTCGTAAAAGGAAATCAGATAAAGCAAGATTCTAATTCCATCAGAGCTTTGGGACTCCTGACCTGGTCTCTGGCTATGTAAAATCATGTTTTTATTCTTTCAGGCTAAATTAAATGAACTTTTACTTTTCTGATCTCTCCCCAGTCCTCCTGGAGGCCAGTGCATGAGTGTCTGCATGATCATGAGTTGACAGCTGGAGTCAAAATATGACATCCTGGGTTAGGAAGAAGAGCTCAAATACTCTGTAGTGTAATGTTTTGTTCATCTTGGGAAAATGGAGGACCTTTTTCTTCTGATCTAGGAAGTTTTGAAATTCGCAAACATCCCGCCTTGGACAGACATTTTCTTGTTGCAGCTGATTGCCCTCTCTGTGATTTTGAGGACAGAAACAGTGAATCACAAGCTTCCTGTTAAGGTCTTTAATAGGTCTGATTCCAGTGTGGACAGAAGGCCAAACCTTAGCAGCAGCTGATGTGAGAGCAGCCTAGCAGCCTAATAACATTCTCAACCTTCTTTCAAAATTGTAATAAGTGAAACATTTATTGGATACATGTTTGTTAGACTCTTTGGTGACTTTGTCTTAGTTTTTATCTTTGCTTGGGTGCGTTAATCCAGTGGGTCTGGAAACATGTGCGACGACCTAAATCAAAATTTATGGGAAAACAACAGTTTGGAAAAGGTTTGAAAGACAAATGGAAGGAATGTTCTTTGAAGTACCAAATGATGATAGAATTTGCATTTATTTTGGTTTTTTTTTTGTTTTAATTTTTTTTATGTGTGGCCTTTTTTGCATTCATTGTTTTTCCTACTTATCACTCAGTTGCTGTCATTAACTGCTTATGAAGCTTTACAAAGTAAATCCTATGGCTAATAAAACACAGATGTTTAGGTACGGTTTTGAACACATAAGTAACCCTACTGACTTCAAGAAGAGTGAGTCATGTGTGAAATAAACAGTAGATCTTTCTCCTTTTTAATGCCTTTATTAAAAGTGATCGCCTCAGGTGGGAAGAACCGAGGGGTCACGCTCTTGCTGCCACTGCTCCAGGAGGGGCACGGAGGAGGAGGAGGAGGAAGAGGAAGATGTGCAGCTTTGTCCACTGGGCTGCAGGCAGAGCTGGGGCTTTCATCCTCATGAGAGCATCAGGCGAGTCTCTGTTTTTGGTTTGACAATCGAGGTCCTCTGTCCAGCTGACATCTTTGAGGTTAGGGTGAGGGGTAAAAAGAGTCTTAGCAGACCCTGGGCTCTGTTCCTCACATCTAGACATCACTCTGATCAATCAATTTTGTGTTGCCTCGTTGTTTTTCGGGGTTTTTTACTAGGTTTGGTGAGGGGCTTCTCCCTTTGTGCGCTGACTCCTACATCATTTGCATGCCAAATCCGATGTCCTCTCCTCTTCCCCATCCAGGTGCCATCCTCCAGGAAGCAGCGGGGCACACCCAGCAAAGGGGTGGCTCAAGCCGCAGGCAGGGGCAAACTCACCTGCCCTGTTTTAAAAATATGGACAACTTTTTTACTCGTTACAATGTGTAGTAAGGTTTTAATTTTGATTAGGACTGCATTTCTGAAAACAATTTTCTGACAGTTAATATTTTTGTTGCTGTACATTTTCACACAACCTTGAGTGCATAAACTTGGTTCCTGGTGCAGGATGTGGAATTAGAAGACACATTTTAGTAGAAAATCCACAGATCTACTGAAATTTTCTGGAATACACTGACGTTAAATTTTATGTCAATTTTAGTAGCTACTGGCCCCATTACTTTTTCTCTCCTAAGCTGATCTTTGTAACATGTTTTTCCTACTTCCTGTTTTTATTTCAAAAATTGCATTTTCACTGTACGATCCATAAAAATAATGGAGCCCTGACCTAAACTTTGAAGAAATAGAAGATAAAATTAGTCTGATAAGCCAAAAATTTAAATTTAAAAAAGCACCCTATGTTACACCATTTTAACTGTGTTTAAATAAAGTTATTCCCACATCTCTAGGTATGTCCAGGAAAGAGTGGGGGGGGGGGGGGGGGGGGGGGGGGGCGCAGCAGGCATAATTAGGCGTTCTTGTAGTTAAATTTTGTAACGACGGCTTTTCAGGCCGTAGATTTCGGGGGGGGGAATTAACATTATTTCAAGCACTATGTGTTCATAGGGATTTATTTTACTTCAGTGATTTTGTAACAGATTGATTTGCTTCAAAACTAAAAGTTTTACACGGTACACTTTAGAAAGGATAGCCTGAAAAAATGCAATAAGCAATTTTATCCCTTGTTATTTTTCAGCTGTAATTTCTTATTTAACCATAGAACTGAAATTAGTTAAATTGAGTAACAATTGACAAAACAGTCAGATTTGGAAGTGATAGCTGGATCTCAGTGTGTGTGTAACAAAAGAAGTAAAGAATGAGTCTGATATCATACAATTGTTACAGAAATGGCACATTAAACTGCTAAGAAATGGGAAAATTTTAAATGGCTTCAGTAATTTATTGCTTTCCAGTGATCTTTCAAGCATGCACAAAAAGACATTTTCCCAATTTCTTTTAAACTGCTAGGCTCAATGAGTATTCTGTGTAACTGTCATAATGTAATGCATACAAGAACTCAGGTTTTTCCACCCACATATTTAGGCTGAAGCCCTAAGCCCTTCAGCCTCTCCCCAAAGGGTCAGTGCTCCAGCCCTGACCACCACCATGCTGCTCTACAGAGCTCACTCTGGTTTCTTGATGCCTCTCTGGTACTGCTGGGTACAAAATTGCACCACTACCTTTGGTCTGAGGAGAGAAAGTCCTCTCCTGGTAGCCCCCCTGCTGCAACTCCACACCACTGGCTTAACAGAGCTCCAGGAATCTCTGCTTGTGACTACAGAGCAGGTTTAATCTCATGAGCTAGAATAGAAAAATACACCTCTGTCTCAAAATATACCATGCTTTCCTTACAGAGAAGACAAACCTGGCAATCAGTGCTCTCATGCTTGGAAAACTTGCTGTGAAGGAGAACACCAGCAATTGTTTACTGTAATGTGGGCAGTAAAAGCTAAGAACATAACAGAGTGTAGGCCCATAACTTTTAGAACATACCCATCCATTTTGAACAGTTTTCTGGCAATATTACTGTTTGAGATTGAATCTTCTGCTTGCCAAACTTCATCCATCACTAGTAATGTTAGCTGGTCTTAAAAGTCATTGTATGAAATCTAGGTAGCATTGGCCCATGCTTGTGAAAAATTTAGTGCCTTAACTACTTGGCAATGCACAATTTCCACTTTTGTTACATTCTGAGATTTCTGAAAGGTTTACAGATATTTGGGACATCACCATCGCCAGAAATGGTACTATATTCTTACATCTTGGCTCAGTCTGGTTTAAAGTCAAATAGCCTGGAATAGAACGCTGTATAAAATTGACCAGCTTCCTAGTGATCCATAACTCAGACTTTATGTTTTCTAGAAAGCAGGTACTGTTTTCAGTGAACTAATTAGCCACCTCATTTCACTAAAATCTGGTCTGTAATCTGCATGGCACCTGATCAGATTAGTTTAGGAAAAAAACCCCTCAACTCAGTTCTGTAATTATGTCACCAATAATTTCAGTTTGTTCATAGTTGTCTTTTCTTTTTGAAAAAGTGCATCAAAATAAACATCTGCTTGTGCAAAATGCATTCTTGATGGAGTCAGGTGAAAGGCCCTATTTAATGGATATCCTTGACATACACTCTTCAAGACACAAGAATCTATATTCTCTATGATAATTTTGAAATAGAGCTTATGGCTGTTTCTCAGTGTCTCAGTACCAGGAATAGTGATCTTATAGCATGAGGAGAGCAGGTTACTTTTATACTGTGCTTATTACAGGCCCAGTCAAAGAATCAAATAAAGATCTACATGTAGATCTACAGATCTACATTCAGTATCTCAAAACCTATATTAAAAAAAAAAAAAAGGAAGCACAGTGAGGTATTTCCTGAAACAGAAAATTATTAACACTMAATCATGAGACCCCCATCAGTAGCTATTAGGTATAGCCAACCAGTTACTTCAGTTTTCAAACATTCAAGGTATTTTCTTTCACCTCCTACATATTTTTGTTTCAAGGATATTCTGAATTTTAGCAATTTGAAATGCTTTTCTAATAGTTATCTGATTTATTTGTACTAGTTGAAAAGTTTGTTTAAGCAATTCTTTCAGCTTCCTGGTGTTCATATCTATGCATTTATTGAAAGCAATCAGTGAACTTAGCTTTCCAGAGATTTTCTGYTAGACCACATTCTCCTAGATCACCTAGAAAATCTCTTGTCTTATGAAGTAATATATTGAAGGACAGGTTCTTTTTTTAGCGTCTTAACTTGAGTCATCAGAAGCCATAATGGATTGAATTTTTCCTTATCAAACAAAATATCGAGGAGGAAAAAGAAGGCAAATAAAATTTCAAAGGCATATGACCTGAATTATATACAATGTTGAAATGACAGATCACTGCGAAGAGACATAAAAGAAGGGAAAAACTGCCTGTTTATCTAGGAGTTTGTTCTGGTACTTAGTTTGCATTCCTTTCAACATGAAATACAGAAGTAATACATTCTGTTTCAGCAGCGTAACACTTGTAAAGAGAGGCTTCAGTTAGCTGAACTCTTCAAAAAGTGGTTAATTCTTTTATGACAGGAAGCTTGTCTTCTCATTTGTTTGATAGCCTCTGGGAACATGTTAGATTTAGACTAAATCATATGGCAACCATTTTATTACTCTTTCAAAAAATTTGGTCATGTATTCTTTTGATACTCTGAGAACATCTCTGCCTTTACAGAAAAATTGATTGCATAGAATAGTATTTCCTGCACTTATTATTCATAGCAGTTTTTAGAGAGCCAGCATTTTGTTCTTGAGTCTCAGCTTTATGCAGCAGAATGTGGGCTAGTGGACAAATAAAGTTACCTTTAAAATTTGTGTCTGTGTAAAATTTGCTCCTAGTCATCTCTGACAATCTAGTTTGAAAATTTTGCTGCAGTGTCCATCTTGGCCAGCAAAATTTATATTAATTCAAAACACAAGGTGGCAAAAGTAAAACTGTAGCACATTTGTCTTAGGCCAGTTTTGTATTGAGAGAAGTCAGTGGTAGCTGTACTTCTTGGTGATTTATAAAGACTTTAAGCCAAACTCCTACAAAGACAAGTAGATTTGACTGTAAATGTTGGTCATTGGTCTGTTGCAACTGTTCTTTTCATTGGCTTGGATTATGGAAGAGAAAGGATGATTCAGTGAGCAGACATCGTGTCACTGGTGACATCTTGGTTGAGCTGAAGGTGTCACTGCTCACCGAAAGAAGGTTGTGCTGCCTGACCTTGAGAGGTCCCTTCCAAACCAAACCATTCTGTGGTTTGTGATTCTTGTCCTTTCCCTCATGTTCCCAAGTGAACTTCAAGATGGTCCAGCCTAGGACTCTCAAGGTGGTGGTCSCTGCCAACCCTGGGGCTTGTTAACCCGGATCCAGTGTTGTGCTAACCATAGCTGTTTCACCTTTGATTTGTTACTGACTGATGGGTCAACAGCTTAAAATGTGGGTATTCAGTGTTCAGTTCTATCTGTCCAAAAAATTGTGGTGAAATAAAGTTAATATTCTGAGTACTTTCAGCAAGTTTAGTTTCTCAACCTTTTTATTCCATTTGTTTATTTTTGTAGTTAAAAAGAAATTGTCTGAAATCTGTTTTAATTTCATGTAGGCATTTGATGCATCCAGTTTTTATTTTCACAGAGCTCATCCTCATTTACCCCCACTGATCCCAGCTGTGGCCCACTGGTACCTTTTTGTTCCCTACTTCTTGATTTCTAATTAATATTCTGGTTGAAGAAGAGGTTTTTCCTTTTGCTGGGATACTTTTACTTTAAATCACAAATGTGTACATACATGCACAGCCACATGCATACACAGATGTAAGCATGCACATATACAAACCCCAGACATGTATTAGAAATAGTGTCTTTATTTTTTTTTCATTTAAAACATTTCAATATTTATTTATTGAATAAAATATGTAAATGGATTACGGGTCTCTTGTCTTCTTTCACAGGTAACTCTTATAGCATACTTTTGAATTGCCTCTCTTTTCTGATATGACCTCAGGTAAAATCTCCCCTCAAAAGTTTCCAATACATTGCTAATAAAAAGCATTCACAATATGCAAAGGAAAACAAAATATTTTAAAGAGATTAGCAAAGAATAATTTTAAAATAGTATTTTTTTAAAGAGTGATAAGCAAGACTCCTTACTAGGAAAATCCAACAAAATCATTAAATTATAGAAAAAGACATAGCATCTAGCCTATGTAAATAATTCAAGAATTACATTCAACTTAAAAATTGACACTATACTGAGTGAGACAACTACTTCAAGCTGAAAAACAGTGATGTGCCCAGAAAGTATGCACAAATTCAAAGCAAAATGTTTAATAGTATTTTTCACAAGAAGCTGCTTTCTTTCTTTTCTAAGTTTTAGTGTGATTTTTTTTCAATGTTTAATAGAGAACAGTAGAACCATGTGTTTAATTTTGATTATGACATTAGGAAATACCTTCTGGATTTTATTTGTTTTAATATTTTCTGTCATGTCATGGAGGATTATTTATTTTCAATGAATTCTTGAGACAGGACCTTGGTAATGGCTTCTAAAAAGCATGTAACAAGTACAAAGTAATGATTAAGAAATTAATTAGTACAAAACAATGGTTAGCATGTGCTGCCAGCATGAAGTTCTGTAGAATCTGGAAGATTGAGTGCTGGGCAGAGATTTATCTCTGGACATTTTATCTAACATTTGACATTTTAAGAATAATGATAGTACAGAGTTTTGGTCTTTAACAATGATTTTGCCCTTATTTAGGATTCATAAGAGCTTGTGCACCTGGAAAGAACTAAAGTGGCTTTAAATTTTTATTGAATTTGCAATTATCTCACCGAGCAGTAAAAAAGGACAAATGCCTTTGATCGCAGTGACACCTTTACATTAAAAGAACAGCTGATGAGTATTCCATACTTAGAAAAACCAGGATGAATATAAATGAACAATTTAATACATTGCTTTAATGTACTGATTGTGAAGTGTTCCAAATTATTGAAATCTGATCACTGACCTCTTCATGCACGTCACATATGCTCAAGGCCTCAGTGAGCTTGCAAAGCTGCATGCATCACTATAACACAAATAAAACTGCTCTGGCAACGTAACAGCAAATCAGACTTTGCAGGTCCTCAGCAGAGACAAGAATGTTGCTGACCTTTATCATAGCATGTCTCCAGGAAAGACTTCTACATGAGTAAGATTTCCTGATTTCTTTCAGATCCAAAAAGCACGTAAGGAAGGTTGAACAATCTGAAATTACTATCTACCTGAATCACAGTTCAGCAGGTGCGGGGAGGAACACGCACTTCATGGATCAGATTTTATCCCTCAACAAAGGGCACAGAAAGACTGAAAGGAAACATACTGTATGGTTTCAGTCACATTGACACATTGTCAACTGTTTTCTGCTTTCTCTTATTTAGAAATAAGGGAACAAACCACAAATTGTTGTCCAAGACAACCAAGTGACATGAATTATATTTTTATTGTGTCAATGTTTGTATCCCATAGGCTTTGGTTTTCCTGATTTGAAGAGTGATTTTTGGAAATATGAAGCTTTTATCACAGGACACTTTTCCAGAACACTAGTGAATTACTAGAGAAGCTAGAAAAGATAAATATGATCCAATTTATTTTTTGCTTAACAAAGGCAAAACATAATTTATGTACTTCATATGGAAAGTTTTCAAAAAATTATTCTTTCAGCTGCCTTTACTGAACAGGAACTGAGCATCTTGATTTTTATTTTTCACCCTGTTTTGATGAAATCTTGTGATGTGTTGTAGAAAAATGTGCTGTGGGAAGACAAAGCTCAGCATGGAGGAGTACCTATGCAGGTAGTATTTCACCAGGGATAAACTGTGTACACCATTAGGATGAGGAACACCAAGCTTGGTGTGCTGCCCTAAGAGAGGCATGAAACACAGAATGTAGCAGCATAGAGGTGTTGTGGTCATGGTCTGTTTAAAACAATGTAGTGAAGAGAAATTAAGATGAAGGAATGACCCAAATGGTGACTGAAGGTTGAACTTTGCATAATGCAGTTGATAATATATTTTCATTTTCAAGCACCCACATAGGCTAATGAAGCAAAACCTGTATATGTTTGTCATGTATGAGGTCACTCAAACTCCACCTGACCATGAAATGACATGAACTGAAATCTTTCCCCTACACTCAAAAAAATCAATATGAATATAAATTTAGAGAGGAGGAAGATCAGAGGAGACTCTACTTTGAATCCTGGGAAAGTCAAAGGGCTGTACCCATCACTTTCCACAGGAACATTGGGTAAACATTATTCTGTGGAAATACAATTGCTTATGCTTTCTGACATCAGTGGATTTATCAGCAGCAACTTCTGAACCTTAATTTGTCATAATAGTCAATAAATTGCACTGTTTGTGAATCTTGAATTTTGTTGACTGCTCCCAGGCTTATAGTGCAACCCAAATTATTTGTGGATCTGGGATTGCAAGCGTGGCAAAATTTACAGTGTAAATTACGCTGTTTGTGTATCTGGCATCTTTACAGACTTATACTGGAGAATTGCCTACTCTAAAATACTATCTGTGGAGGATCTGCTGAGACAAAAGCAAACACTTGTTTAAATTGCATGTGAAAGGATCTTATAAATACCAAGATTTGTTCTCTTTCTTAGGTTCCTGTATTTTGAATCAATTTCTACAGGAGTTATAACTCTTCTAGTAATTTCTCTTACCTGACAAAAGTCCTGTTGTTTTTTTCTTCTTCCTCTTCATTTCAATTTCATTTGTCCCATCTGTTTTCAGACAGTATATCTACTAGTGAATTTTTCAGCTTCCAATTCTGCTACTGTCCAGATGGATGCCATAATAAACTCACGTGTCTTACATTTTACTGCCACATTTGTTCACCTTTCTCTGTGTTTCTGAGGCCCTTCCCCTTAGCTTGCACTGCAATTAGGCTTTGATCCTGGTCATGAATTAACCAGTTTATGCTATTACAATTTTAAACTTGATTGATCACAGAAATGTCTTTTTCTTTCCTGTCATGAAGATATAATACCAATTTAGCTTGAGGAGGTGGTTGGTGATTTAGACATACTCTCTTGATTTCAGGTGGGATGAGTTAATATTTTTCTCAGCAGCTAGCACAGAGCTGTGTTTTGGAGTCAGAATGGGGATAATATTGATAGCAAGCTGATGTTTGTTGGTTTTTTTGGGGTTTTTTTTGCTAAGTCACATTAATCGTAAAACAAGAACTCTTTCTTTTTTTTTTTTTTTTGTGAGGGAGCATAGCTGGCATAGATGACACAAACTGGCCAAGGGGATATTCCACACCATAGAATATAGTGCCTAGTATCTAAATTGGGGGAAGATACCCAGAATGAGGACTGATCGAGATATGTGGACTTTCCCGCAGAAGACAATTTAAATAACTCTATTATTACTTCTTAAAAAGTCAATATTTGTAGTACATATGAGAACTTCTTACACCATGTTTCCCTAAAGAAAGTTGGACTTACATTTGGGTAACATTAAGGAACTTTTACCAGTTGCAGCACTAGCTGCCTTTTGTGCAAAGACAGTCTGCAAATTAGTGAAAATTTACCAAGGAAATTAATATTGTTTCTAGATGTGTTCATTAAAGTATGAAAGATGATTAGCTTAATGACTCAAGTGCTTGTAAAGAACTTATTTTCTCACCCCTAAAACCCATTCCTAATTCACTTAGCAGAAGATAACTATATTTTACTTTTTGAAAATTGTTTGAATGGTTTTACAATCTCACTGCATTTTGAGAGCAAGAATCAGCAAGACAGAAAAAGCCAGTTATTTGAAAACATACACTTGAAGTAAACTGTGAAGAGAATCTTTAAAAGACAGATATTTGATGTGGACAGAGACTTTGTTCAGAAAACTCTGGCTCAATGGGCTGAGGCTGTTCAATGAGGTTCAATAAGCAGAGTGCCAGGTCTGCATTTTGGTTACAACAACCCCAGGCAGCACTACAGGACAGGGGCAGCATGACTGGAAAGCTGCCCAGTGGAAAAGAACCTGGGGATGCTGGTTGG
The DNA here is from genome assembly GCA_014549065.1 of Cardinalis cardinalis. Classification (NCBI taxonomy): domain Eukaryota; kingdom Metazoa; phylum Chordata; class Aves; order Passeriformes; family Cardinalidae; genus Cardinalis; species Cardinalis cardinalis. The sequence goes on along the minus strand of JACDOX010000228.1, from coordinate 1,037,328 downwards.
CAACTGGCTGAACATGAGCCAGCTGTGCCCAGGTGGCCAAGAAGGCCAATGGCATCTTGGCCAGTGTCCACAATAGCGTGGCCAGCAGGAGCAGGCAGTGACCGTCCCCCTGTACTGGACACAGGTGAGGCTACAGCTACGGGGCTGTGTCCAGTGATGGGGCCCTGGAAACAAGGGCATTGGGGTGCTGAAGAGTGTCCAGAGAAGGGCAATGGAGCAGGGAAGGGTCTAGAGAATAAGTCATGTGAGGAGGGGTTGAGGGACTGGGGGTGTTTGGAGAAAAAGAGGCTCAGAGATGACCTCATTGCTCTCTACAACTGCCTCAAAGGAAGCTGGAGAAAAGTAGGGATGGGCCTCCTTTCTCAGGAAACTCATGACAGGACAAGAGGAAATAGCTGCAAGCTGGGCTATGGAGGTTCAGCTTCTTTTCTTCATCAGAAAGAATTGGAACAGGCTGCCAAGGGAAGTGGTGGAGTCACTATCCCTGGAAACATCCAAGGAAAAACTGGATGTGGCACTTATGGCCATGGTCTAGTTTACAAGGTGGTTCAGTCAAAAGTTAGACTCAATCATGTTGGAGCTCTTTTCTGACCTTAATTATTCTATAATCTAATAAATTTGGTCTCACTAATAGAGAAATTATAAAAATAACCCAATAGTTTCAGGTGCAACCCCATTACAGTCAAAATCAAAATTCTTATTTTCATCAAAAGTCATGGAATAAGCATCTTCCTGAAGTCTAGGATGAAGCCAAAACTTCTGGTTGCAGAAGTTATGTTGCCTGAGGCCCTGCCCTAGCACACGGTTATGTTTCTACAGTGTTTTAAATGCATGCATACATATTTATATCATCAATATTTGCATTGATTAAATATTATATATTGATTTATATAATGTTTAATCAATTATACATTCATTAAACATTATATAAATATAGATTTATATAATCTATATCTCTATCTACATATCTGTCATCTCCCAGCACCTTGACTTCTTGCAAAGGTGCCCATTGTTAAAAGATTAGTTGCAAAACAATTCAAAAGATATGAATGGTGCTGAGATTGGGACTTTAGGTCACACACTGCAGTGCACCATGCCAGAAAACAGATGCATACATTTTTGAATCTTTTATGAGATTTGCCCTGTAGATGTGCAAGGTGATGATACCTCTCAGTGTCTTGGTCAATTCAGGTTAACAATGCTTTACCTTTCTCTTTGTTGTGGTTTAAACTATGAATTAAGAACCACACAGACTCACCTTCCCCTGGTAGGCTGGGGGAGACAGTCAGAGGAGTAAAAGTGAGAGAAGTCATGGCTTGAGTTAAAGACAGTATAGTAGGTAATGGAAAAAGAAAAATAAGACAAGAGATTAATTCAATACTTCCCATAGACAGGCAGGTGCTCAGGCATCTCCAGCAAATCTGGGCTCCACCATTTTTGACTTTGACTTGGGAAGACAAACACCATCACTCAGAGCTTGTTACAATGCAAAAAGATGGTGCTATTTGTGTAGAATCACAAAAATACTTGGTGTGGTTTACATTGCATTCCATAATTCAAGCATCATTTGTCATCTCACCTGTCTCTCTGTGGCCACAGCTCTCTGGCCACAGAGAGCATCAGGCACAACTTTCCCAGGCATTGTGCTGGGGGAGGCTGTGAGAAGATCGGAGAAAACAATAATAAACAATTCTCATCTTCTTCTCATCTCATCTTCTTGCTGCATCTGTCATTGTGAACATTTGGAATTTATTATGGAGATTTGTTTACCAAAGGGTGGTTTCTTAATTAGCCAGTGGTGATGGTGTTTTAATTGACCAATCTGGTCTGTCTGTATCGGACTGTCTGTAAGGGCGATGGGTTTCTTAATAGTATAGTAGAACAAAGTGATTAATCAGCCTTCTGGAATCATGGAGTCAATGCTAATTGTTACCTGGCTGGGGATGACATGCTACAACGATGAAGCTTCCTTCTCTTTGTATTATTTTACTACAAAATTTCCAGCTTCTTCAAAAATGAAAATATTTTATTGTATTTTCTTATTTTGGTGCTGACTATTTTAAGGTAATAATAATACTTTAAACTCCATGATTTTATTCCCAGATATAATCATAATCACTGTGTCTGACTGCAGGACAGAACATTATAGTTGCTGGTCATTTGAATTAGGAGAGAAATTTATAGCAATATCTGATAGCAGTATTCTTTCTTGGTTTTTTGCTATAATGAAAATTGCCTTTTGCTTTAAACATCGTGTGCATAACCAAGGTGGTAATGGTTGGAATAGTGAGAGTACAGGGAAAAATACATTCCCTGCTGTGAATTAAATGCCATCTTGTATTTCAAAGTGAACAGGAAGCAAACATTATACGGTTTGTTAAGTTTAGTCAGCTCTTAGCAAAGTGAGAAAATTTCACAGGTGCCATGTAGCAAAAAACATTTTTGTGTATACAGACCAGGCAAATGGAAAAGCTATGAAAAACTGAAATATATTTGATTTTGCTGTGTGCACTGGACTTATGCAAGGTGGTTTGCACTAGCACTCATGAGATATTGGAGAAAACTCAGCAGGCAAACGCAAACTGTGGTATCATTTTATAGACTTGTCATTAGGCAAGCACCGAGCACAGTTTGCATCTGCAGTGAAAACATATCACTTGTATTAAAAGAAACAAAACAACCTAAAACCTACTCCTTGCAGTGGAAAGGAACATTTTGTGCACAAAATTAGGTGTATGGTATTGCTTTTTCTTTGTCACTTTATCGAGTTTCAATTCTGTTTCTATTACACAAATAGACTCCCATTAGTTGTACTTCATTATAAATACATTATACTTTCCATGCTTCACTGTGTTTCTTTTAGGTAAAGAAACACAAAAGCCTGTGGAAAAGGCCTGTTTCAAACCCTGACTAAATTAAATGATATGGAGTCTTTGCAGCAGCTTCAGAGGTCACTCAGGATCAGTACCTTGGAAATTTAAATGTGTCCTCTTCTACCATAAAAATGGAAACTTTAATTTCAACCTACACTGAAACTATTTGGATTATTTTTTTATTTTTCTGTTATCTTATTAAACTAACTCCCACTTAAAATAGTGCTAGACAGAAAGCCTTGAAGGCCATCATTTCTTGAAGTTCATTATTTCCATAAGAGAATTTGTGGTTAAATTGTGCTGTACTCTACAAGAATATTCCATTACTATCCTGGGATTTAGTCTATGTAGAGTATTTATTTATATTGGTGACATTCAGGTTCTGAATGGTGGTTTCCCCTGTGATGAGCCATACTGACTAACAGTCTTCAGTGATTGTTGAACAACTAACCAAAACAAAAAAACAACCTAGACGGTAGGATTTGCCTCCTAGCAGCCAAGTCAAAAACCCAAAAACTGTTTTTTAAGAAGCATAAGTTGTTATCTCTACTGTTCAGATAATACTTATACCCTTCCAAAAACCAGGGCTTGTTCTTGCTCTACAGTTCATTCCARCATACCTGAGCTTCAACATTTCACTGAAACTAGAGCGGGTAAGTGAAAAATATTTGTAAAGGTCACGGTGCAGGACAAAATATTTCTCATCCTGAAGTGCTTAAATTTTTTGATTCTTTAGCCTAGGTGATGCTAAGAAAGAGAGTAGCTTTTGCTGGAAAACGCAGATGAACCTGTGAAGTGGGTTGCTTTAACAGTTTGGTACTTGCAGTGCTGTGTAAAGAATGCTTTGAAAGCCATACTGTTTCACCAGTGGCTCTGTCGGCTCACTTTGAACAACGGGGTTGGTAATTGTTTCAAGCTGTTCACTTTGCTCTTCGTAAAAATAAATCTTTAACTGCCTGGGGTGCTCTAGCTTACGAAACACCTGCCTTGAACAATGAGGGCTCTTTGAAACAGCAGTTTGTGATTTGTGTTGAGATGTTTCTTGTTACACCTCAGAACAGAATGCCTGAAAAGATTGCATTGCTGTGTTGGTCTTTAGCTGAGAGCTGAGTCCTTACAGCAGATCAGCAGCCCAGAGCAAGCTCTGAAAAGCAACACCCAAGCAAACAACTGTGTAAGTATTCTCTGATGTTATTGTTTTTCAGGTTCTCCATCTTCATCACCATTTCCATGGTGTGGGAACAGCACCACTTTTAGGTTAGTTATCTACTTCTAGGAAGAGATCACGAAGAAAAAAAATTATTTTTCTATTTTATTTCATTAGTGATTTTTTTCCTGTCTGTGCTTTGAACAGACTTTTTAAAGGTGATGCAGACTTTTTGTTGGTCAAGCCCCTGGCATGTCTATTAAGTTGTTCAGTTATTTATTTTTTATTTAAAGCTACTATATAATATGATTTTACTTCACTTATTACTTTTTGAATCAATTTAGTAAAATTTATTAATTTAAATTACTGAATTCATAACAATGTCCAAGTCAGATCAGTGAAGCTTCTCTTGAGCTTGACTGTTCTTACCATAGTAATTCATATTACTACAAAAAACCATCACTGTATATAAAATCCAAACAACTCCTTAATATGAGTCAAGTTCTTTAATTTACTTCTAACATCTTAAATTGTGGATAAATGATCATCTTGAAGCATGAATATACTAATACTCTGTCATATGAAATGTCCAGCATTCATAATTTTATATTCATTATTGAAAAGGTAAGCAGAGGTTGTTATTGGAGGGACAAGTATAAATTACTTAAGAATTCCAACCTAATCTCCAGGTGTATTTTTTTTTTTTAATCTCTTCAGACTAACTGCACAGTTAAGGTAAGCCAGCACCACTTTTTTGTCTGATACGTTGCTATGGTCCAAGCTCTCTGTGATCTCCACTGGAACTCTTTAGACATTGTAGAGCAATTCCAGAGAAACTGGAACTCTCAGCAACCGAGAAAGAAGATTCAGGGATTCTTCTGAATCCCTGCAGAAGTTCAAGGTCAGGCTGAGCATCCTGGTCTAGTGGAAGGTGTCCCTGCCCATGGCAGCAGGGCTGGAACCAGATGATCCATTGCAACCCGAGCTGTTCTATAATTCTGCGAATAGTGTTAGCAAACAGGGCTTGGTTTCAGTCAAAAGTCTGCAGATTTTCTACAGACAGGCTGCTGAATTTTAAAATTTAATAGTCATTAATTTGAAATGCTTGAGTTACATAAATTTAAAATCTTCTGAAGATACATGCTACAGTGTACCTCTTTTATCTGAAATTTATACAACTAACTGAGTAGTATTTATAAAGTATAAACTTATTTTTCAATTCAAGTGCTAAGAACATTACTCTTTGTGCAGTGCACAATGAAACCAATAATTGCTTCGCAACATCTCAGCTTAGCACTATTATCTGATTATTTTTATGGCAAAATGCAGCTTGCAAATTGGTGTGGCGTTTCCCTCCAAATAAAAATTATCATATGTATCCCTATGTTTGACTTCATTAATACTTCCTTTTGACTGCTCTGGCATCTATAAAAACCTTTTGAGAAAGCAGAATTTGTTTCTTCATTAACATCAATTAATTCTGAAAAGAGTTAGGAGTTATCAAAAGTAGACTTATTAAAAAAAAAATCTGAGAGTTGAATAAAACACCCCAAATGATCTGTTCTTAGAAAAATCAAGTAAGATTTTTCTGGAATTTTTTAGAGGGAAATGAATGAAGACACATTAGTAAAAAATGATCCATAAGATATTAAGGTGCTCTAGCTGTGATAAAAAGAGATTATGTGAAAGTTTACCACTACTTTGATCTAGTGATCAAAATCTAAAATAATGAAAATAATTATGTTTAATTTGTAAGGAATAGAGCTCACTGCAGAGAAGCTGTGCAAAAAGATTCTGCCTGGATACAATAATGTGTTTATGACCCACAGCTTTTTCTCTTTCASTCTTTTAACTGTTGGACAAAAAAGGAATCTGAGCATTTTCAATTCTTAAATCAACTATAAAAGAATACATTTAAAAATAATTAATGTTAGAAACAATATAGCCATTAATTTTACATTATATTATTACAAAAATATGGAAAATAATTATTGATATTTTAGATATGAGATGCTATCAATTTTCAGAGGCAGATTTCATCTTGATTTAGATCTATTTTTTCATTTTTTATAAGCATGCAAATTTTCTATAAATTGAGATTTTTACCTCAAGTTCTATGAAAAATTAATTTATATTATTTATTCTTTTCTTGTCCCTGTCATGCTTCTGCTTCAGAAGAAACTCTGAGACCTAATATTTACACTACTCCAAGGAGTAGTTTAAACCTCCACGGATTTTAACTTTCTCAGTACCATTTATGATGACAACTTTGTTGTTGCTGAAGTACTTGTCCTTATAGAGAGTGCAAATGCCTTCATTTAAAATTGCAAATAAGTCTTTACATTTAAACAATAGTACTTGTAATAATTATGTTTTACCCRGATACTGGTGAAAACAGAGGATGAATTAATTGGTAGAATGTAAATATTTTTAACAGAATATGCATGCATTTGTATGTCTGGTGCTCAGTGCTGCTTCTAACATGTTTCTCTGGCAGCTGACACTGTAATCTCCACTAAAGAATAAAGATATCTCACTTGTTCAGATTTACCTCCTTTCTTATGGTTCAAATGCAATAGATTTGAGTCAAAAAACTAGATTACAAATGTGCAGATTTTAAACTAGAATCCTTGAGTCATAAGAAAACAATTATTTTTGATATTATGAAAAAGAAATTTCTGGCATAAATGAATACGTATCTCCCAGAAAAACTGTTTCTAGACAGCTTCAATTCTGAGATAGAATATACTTCTCAGATATCTTTTAGAATATTTTTGTATCACTGATCCTCAAGCTGGGCAGAACACATGCATCTTGAATCATTGTTTTACTCTTCTTGAGTCTCAAGAAACAGGAGACCACTGACTGCTAAGTTTTCACTTAGAAGATGTCAGTGCAAGGAGCCAATTATGTATTGCTTTGCAAATCTAGTTCTGTTAACCAGATTACTGTGCAAAAATCTGGGAGGATCTCCACATAAGCCCATTCAGTCTCTACTTCAGACCTGACACCCTCAGATGAAGGCACCATTCTCATTCTCCTCTTTCATCTGTCAGCATTTTTGTCTGTATTTTCTCTAGGCTGGTTCTGGTCTCCTGGCTCCAGCTCCCTGCATGAAGCCTTGGCCCAGAGGCTTTTCTCTGGGGGCCTTAAGTCTGCCAATCTTCTCTATCACTCTAGATTTCAGAAGACCCTCTGGATTTCAGTAGACATATCTTAAGCTATGCCTAGAGGAGATATTTGAAGGTTTTCTGTGTACCAGCTGTACAGCAACACCCCAAAGATAAAGCTCCTTTTGAACAAACCTCCTTTTCACTTCCACCAGAACAAGGAAGAAGAAGGRGACAGAAGCCAGGAGAGCAAAATTCATGTATTTTCTGGTTTGTGTGGGCATGCCTCACTTATCAGCAGGAGGGGATGTATGACGCCTGACAATCGTGAGTGTTCATGCCGAGCAGAGGCACGAATAAATGTTCTCATGCATCTTAATTGGTGACTACTCACCCCTGTAACAGATCCTGGCTAGAACACAGGCAAATATAACCTATTGTGCTTCGTAGCACTGGCTCATTATCAGCCTTAGGTAGGAGCAGATGATCTGTTGTGTCTTGTGCCTATGAGACAGTGGGAAGCAGGCACTGAAATGTTACCAAAGCACAGTGTATTAGGCCAAACTGGTCCCCTGTCCCCATGCTGAGCTATTCCTGGCACTCTAGTGATCTCTAGTTAGAGTCAGCATACTGCCGTGTGCTGTGTCATCCTTGGTTACTCGGAGCCAGGAGCCAGTGGTTTTGTGCAGAGTTAAAATAACTGCCCAAGCATTTAAGATGCATGCAGCTGTTCTTTCCACTGATTCTTGGCAGTGAAAACCTTTGAACTGGTTTTGATCATAACTGCTGTGATGTTAAAAAATTAATTATCTCTACAGTACAAATAAATACTGTCATTTTAAGCAGATGACATATAATAGCACATAGGATTCACAAATATTTGAATATTCCATTTAAAATTCTGTTGTATTAAAAGACTTCAAAAGCTGATACAAATTGCTTCTGACTGCTCACTATATTATCTTATGTCTTGAAGTGATTCATGAATCAGCTGGGTTTGAGTTTTTTTAAAGTATCATATGAACTATGCTTATTCTAACACAATTAAATTTAGATGCTTCTAGTGTTGCTTTAGTTCTACTGTTGATAAATTTATGTTGAAACTTCCAGTGACTGGGCTAAAATATAACCCATAAATTTCTGCATTGAAAAAGAAGAAATAAACCAACATTATAACAGGAGCATAAACAAGAAGATGTTTTGAAGTACAGTTTTCTGTTCTACCTCTTGCTATTGATGTACCAGAATTTGTAAAGTGTTTAGAGATTGTCCTTTAAGCTGTGTAAAAAATGCAGTTGAGTCTACACAGGGCTAAAACCTTTTAAGAAGCTATTGCATCATAAGCTTCAGAATGAGTTTAGCAGATTCATAGTCTTTCATAGCAGCCACCTGTTCACATCTGATATTCAACAGCAAGTGCAGATGGTTCACCCTTCTGTCATTAAAAAAGCAAGTGCAATTTTCCTCACATTTGCAGGAAACAAACAGCTATGCAAGAAGGAATAGTTAATTGATGAAAAATTGGTTTCTGTCCATACTTTGAACTCCACAAAGTTTTTTTTGTTTGCTTTGGTTTTGTTTTTGTTTTTGCTAGCTGCAAAGAGAAAAATGTCCACTTTCTTTCTGTCATGCTTTTAAGCCAATTAAAGGTACCTTTTCCAAGTAAAATTATTACTTTTTTCAGTGTTTTTGTACTGCAGCTATTCTGTATACTGTGGTGTGTTCTGCCTAACTGTTGTCTTTTACCTGTTCTTCATCCAAAAAATTTTTATTCTAGTATCAACACTGCTGAACATCTGTAAGTTTTATCTGTGATGATCACCTGTCTTCATTAGAATAAGACATCAAAATTCAGATTATATTGCTCTTATTTTGCAAGAATTGTTAGTTGTTCAAAACTTTGAAAAATGTATTTCAAGAGCTGAAGAAATAAATTCATATCGTATTAATGCCTTCTAGTTAGTCAGCATGAATTAACTGCAACTGAACACAGTAGTGTTCGCATCTTAATCATACATCTTTCAGTCATAAAATTCCATTTCATGAGAATTTAATTTGCATAATAAATGCACAAAGGGAATGCAAGCAACAAGAATCTGCATACCTGAAGTGTTTAAGTCCCTAATGCTTGCCAAAAAAAAAATTAATATTGAAATAATAGCTTCCAGCTATCATATGCTGAATGTTACAGACTATATTCAGAGAGTTAAATCTTAATTTTTTATGTCCCTTGAAAGAAAAGAGCAGGTACATCTGAGGGTAAGGATTAAAAATAAATCTACTTGGAAAACTAGTCTAATGTAAAAAGATGATCTGCTGCCATTTTTGGGTTTGGTTTCTTTTTCTTTAATGAAAAAACATTTTATTGAAGAAAGCTGAGTAAAACAGTATATAACATTTAGTATATATGTATACTAGTATATATGTATATTAGTATATAACAGTTTATAACATTTATAACAGTATATAACATATTCAAAGCTCTACAGTTTCAGGCATATTTTCCTAAAAAACAAACAAACAAACAAACATAAAAACAAAATCAAAAAAGGGTTGTAATTTTATGTAAAAGTGCTTTGCCTTCCATTTGACCATTTCAGCAATTCCCTTCCATACCTTGCCCTGTAAATTTATCACTGTACAGTGTGGGCTTTACTCACAGAGACTTGTGGGTCTCTGTGAGAGGAGCAGTGGATTATTCTAATGTGGACTGAAATATCACAAAGGATGCAGCTGGAACTCTAGCATCAGTGTGGAAAGGGGTGGTACTATAAGACATCTTGTCCTTTATTTATCTCTACAAACAGAAGAATGATCTTGCAAGTTAAGTCACAAGTTAAAAATTAAGGGAAGCAACAGCTAACGAGAAAGCAGAATATTTTCTGGGGTGGGCATGCACAGAGACAAGCTTCACTTGGTTGAGCTGTACACATCCTACCAAGGATGTCTTGTGTTTTTGAACCACGGAGTCAACTAGAATCATCTGTCAAGTTAAATGCATTTGAATATAGATCTACATGTGAAAACAAAACAGCTTTGTCACACTGAAATATACACTGCCAACGATTTTCTGATCTGGGAAAGGAAATAGAAGGGAAATGGAGAGGATTTAGATCAGAGAGATTCATGCAGCTCTTAGAAAAAGGGATTATGAATGGCTTTGGCAGCAAAAATAAAGCAGATTCCTCTTGCTTGGACCATTCTGTGGAGCAGTGATTTCTTACTCTTTTCTGAAGATTCATTCCTGTATATTCTGTACCACATGATCCTTGTCAGGAAGCTTCCATTATTATGTATGTACTGAAATAATTCATGAAATCTATTGAGAGGAATGATTCTGTGCAGAGGAGCAACATGTCCATTGCCAACAGCTTTTTTTCTAAGATTGTAAAAGTAACACTGAATTTTTGGCAGCTGCTGATTTTTAAAATTCTTCCCTTTTAGAGGTTCCAATAAGAAAAAACATTTTTTTTTAAATTTAGATAGTAATAGTGTGATTGGTTTAGTCTGAATTACACTTCAAAAATGCTAGCTGCAGAAGATATAAAATATTTCTTCCATACTCAAACAGATTGCCCCATAATATGGAAACTCTAAATCTGCATCGCTTTTAAGACCCAAAGCTAGGGACCAAGGTTAATACGTGAGAAGAGTATAGAATTACTGTATCTCTGCTCTCATTTTGTAAAAACATGGTCCATATTAGTATGACATCCTTCTTTTAAATATTAAGGAAAGCTAAAGAACAATATTTATCATTTAATTATATCTTATTGGGGCTTTAAATTCAGCTATTGACTGCCAGGTCTCAGACTGGCAAGGCTGAGTCATGCATTTCTGTCCTTCTGTCCTTCACAGGGAGTCATGTTCTAGAAAGGACAGGAGTGCAATCATGGTATGAGACTTAGAAATGGAAAAGAGCTCTTTTACTTGTCAATTTACAAATGCGTAAAGGTCAGAAATCCACTTGATTTTGCAAAGGAGCAAGGACTGTGTTGTATCTGGGTAGGCTTTGAAGTGGTTTGTGGTGGACTGAGTAAAGCAATAAGGCTATCTCAGATGAGGTACAGAAACTTTACTTTCCAACCCCACTACTATAGCTGACAGTTGACCATAGGAAAGAAATATCAGGTGATATCCCATCTATGGTTGTTGGCTAAACTAACACAATGAGGAAAATTATTAGATCTTAAAGTACAGGAAGTGGCCCTCTCTTAGGACAATAATGTAGAATGAAGGCACTTCACACATGTGGAGACTGTGTAGGATTCTGGTGCACTTGCAGCACTCCACTGTAAGAGTACTTAGAAACTGAGCTCAGCAGAGCAGCACCAGACTGTTAAAGGATCTGTATCATGTGGTGAACAGCCTGAAAAGTGCATCTGGTTATTGTGAGGATGGAAAAGCTGAGGACAGGAAAGTACATCCACCTGCTATACACAGATTTATCATGAGTAGTTATAGAGAAGACAGAAGCCATACTCCCCTGACAGATACAGAACAAACACAGGAGAAAAGTGACATAAAGTGCAGCAAAAGAAAATCAAACAAAATAGTTTTGTTTTGAGGAGGAGAAGGAATGCGGGGGAATGTGTAAAAGAGTTGTTTAAGCACAGGAGCATATTACCAGAGGCAATACAGGAATTTCTGCCACTGGGTATGTCCATATCTCAACTGGGCAAGACGATGAACAACCTGTTCTAACAGGAAAGCTAGTCCTATTCTTAGGTAAGAATTGGACCAGATGATTTCAAAGATCACTTCCAATCTGAGCCATTCTCTCATTAATCAACTGAAGATATAATTTTCATCTCTTAAAATATTGAAATCGTCCATATGGTTATGGTAAACTCACTTGCTGAAACAGTAATTTTATGAAAAATAGTTGTCAGAGAAGAAAATATTTGAATGATGCTGAGAAGCAATTTTTAGGAAAGTATTATTTTTATGCAAAAAGCAAAATTTTGAATGAGACATCTTCTGCTAATGATATATTTCAGTAAAATATATCACACAGAATCATTTCATTTGGAAAATATATCTGAGATCCTCAAGTCCAGCCTTTGACTGACCACCTTGTCAACAAGACAAGGTAGAACTAAGTGCCATGTGCTGTTGCTTCTTGGACACTTTCAGGGACAGTGGCTCCACCACATCCATGGGCAGCCTGTTCCAATGGTTAACAACCCTTTCTGTGAAGAAATTCCTCCTGATACCTCCCAGTGAATGCCCCCTGGTGCAGCTTGAGGCTATGTCCTCTCAGCCTGTCACTGGTGGTCTGGGAGGAAAGGCTGTAGCCTTGTCTGGCTACAACTTCCTCTCAGGTAGAGAGTGATAAAGTCACCCTTGAGCTGTCTTTGCATCGGGGTAAAGGACCCCAAGCTCCTTCAGCTGCTCATGTTGTCACAAAGAAAAGTGCAATAACATATTGGCACAAAGAAAGTAATCGTTGATTAAAATTTGTTCAGGCTGTCAGGATATCATGAGCAAAGATATTTTCTATGCTTCATTAGTCTGTGCACGTTATAAACTGCTCTCCTTTACTGAATGTGAGCTGACAGTTTTGAGGAGCAATGAAAACCTTTCTCCTCTTATATTATTAATCACACTACAACATTTTTATGGCTGTGTCTACAGATAAAATTTCAGCAGCAGAGGTTACATAAAGATAGAAAAGCTGGGATTTGTTTTGGTGCCATCAGTTATGCCTCCAGGAAGATTAAATTCATATTTCTGTTTAGTAATAGTGAGAGATTGCCTCTTTGTGGTCCTAGGTTTGTGCAGCATACAAACCTAGCCATTCCTGGTTTCCTGGCTGTCTCACAGAGGATCATGCCCTTGTGGAGAGGACAGCACTGGGAGTTCTAAGAAGAATACTTTTCCCTCTTAAGGTGGTGGACCACATATCAAACAGGAATTTAAAATGGTAAAGCGTTAGTGTTGTAGTAGCATCTTAAATAAACCTCAAGTTTAGAAGAGTGCATGCCACAATAAACACAACACATCCCTTCTGCATTTCTTTAGAGTGTGCTTAAAAAGTTTATCCATCATGGAGCTTCTATTTCCTAGAACATTAGTGCTGACTGGTGTGACTACAATCTCTAAAAGAAGACCCAAAATGCCAGTGCCCTTACTAAATCCCCTGCCATCTCACCACTAAAGATCCAATTTCATTTATTTTCCATGAAAGTATGACATTTTAAACCATATTTTGTGGCTAACAAAAAGCAGTTATGTATTACTATACTACTGAATTACTATATGTAGTTACAGAGGTGTAAAACTGTGAGAAGATAAATTAAGAGAACCTCATTAATATGGCAGAGGGACTGAATGAAGCCTTTTGGAGCTGTTAGGAAGGACAGAAAGGGATTCTGAACGTTTGCGTCTCTTGTTTACCAGCTACTGTTTACTAAGCAAGAGAAATTTAAAAATTATACAAAAACTGTCATTAAAAACTGTAGTATTGTTTCCTAAAATAGCCACTGCTATTATTCTACTGTACAGTCAGCTTTAGAAGAAATGCAGTCGAAAGCTGTAGGTAATCTATAAAGTATGCATTCTGCTTTTGCTTTGTTTTGGTTTGGGTCTTTTTGTTGGTATTTTTTCAAAATACAATTTCCTTCATACAGTATGATAGAAAGGTAAAATTTCCTGGCATTTTTTTGGAACTTATTTCCAAAAAAATAACATGAGATATTCTTTCACACTAATTTATGATTTTCATCAGGAAAATAAAAATTATATGGCCAACCTAAATAATATATGGCTTTGACTTCCATGTTTAGACATCTGCAGAACAAATGTATTTTAATAATTTCTTATTAATTTAAATTTCACTAAATTGAATAAAGCATATCTTAATTTGTGCTTGACATTCTTTAATAGGAATTGTTTTTTTTTTCAGAAAAACAAGATGAAAGGCTGAGCTTTCACAGTTTGATATTTGCCACTCTCTGTTGTTTAGTGATGTGTGAATACAATCTGAATTAATTTCATAGAAATTGCCTATCTTGTATGTTTCCAAAGAATACCAAACACTTAACAAATATGTTGCATTGTGTTCTAGTAATTTTTGAGTGTTCAGTCCTGCATCATTTTTATTCTGTTCCGTATATGGGGTTTTCTGTTCCTACTTTTGCCTGTGACAGACCCCAGAAAATATTGTAGCACAAAATGCCAGAAGAATTGTCACCAGGGAAGGTTTGAGGGCTTTTTTGTGCGTGAAGAAATATTGTTTTTAATAAACTAGTCAGCTACACTAACATTCATAGATTGATGTACAAATTGCTCTTTTTGTTTCTTTTAATAAAAACCTCAATTTTTTAAACTAAGGATTGTAACTGCAGAAAAGTTTCATAATATGATTATTTTTTATTTTTTAGTATTATTTTAGTTTTCCAGAGAAATAAGGATTTTTACATCACATCTTTTGAGCATTCACTACTTCCTTCTGTCTTCCCTCACCACCACAATAGCTTCCAAATGCTTTTTCGGTAGATCAAGGTGAAAGGATAAATATGCCAATTCTAGATATTTGTGCAACTTGTGGAAGCCATCACACATATTTGGAGTGAAAGCCAAATGCATGCCAAAGGAGAACATTGAGAGCTGAAATTCAAGTATTTCTGTAGCTGGTGTTTGCTTTGTTTTGTTTTGTTTGGTAAGTTATAACAGCCGCTGTGTTCCACTTATAGAACAGATGAAATTTGAAATAGTGCAGAAAATGATTAAAGGACTTTCTCCACAGCTGTAGTAATATCAGTGGCCAGGCTAGTTAGTTAAAAATAGCTTTATGTAATAGAGCATTYATTTTGCCATTAAGTTGCAGTTAGTTCTAAGTTCTGTGCCAGTTCTCTGTCCAAGGTGATGTGGCGCATTAGGGAATCTTGTGTCTCAGAACTTGATGCTGCCACAGTTGGATTATGTATGTTTCTCAAAATGGTGTGCATAAACAATTTAATAGCTTTGAAACAACTTCTGTTTATCAGTCTAGAAAGAATAAGCACCATGGACATCTCTCTAAAGCTTTTATCTCTTGAATAAATAACAGTTACAAATAGCTGAGATTCTCTTGTCAGTCATTAACTGCTCCCTTTACCTGTGAATTCCTTCACATGTTACATAATTTTAATCTTAGTCTACCTTTGTTTCAGTAAGTATAAAAAAACATCACTCATGGCAAACACTTCTGTTACTGAGCAACAGCTTCCAAAATAGTGAATGGGTAATATCCCTACAAGACAGGAGACACACATTTTATATTTAATTTTGAAAATCTTTTGTTGCTATTTCAGTAATGTGCATTTAGACAAGGCCAGCGGCTACAATTTTTACTCACTAGTGCTCAAGCCGTAATGCAACACTTCCTTTTTATTTTTACGTGTGTGTTTGTGAACCTGTCTGGCTTACTCACTTTGATTAAATGTACTTGCGTACAAAGAACAGCATAGCCTAGAACAGACCAGAATATTTCAGGAGCAAGGGACCTACAAATCTCACCTTGTCCAACTGCCTGAGCACTTGTGGGCTGTGCAGGCATTAAAGCACGCTCTTAAGGGCACTGCCCAGATACTTCTTGAACACCTAGGAGCTTGGGGCATCGGCCTGTTCTAGTGTCTGACCATCCTCTTGGTAAAGAAATGCTTCCCAATCTCCATGACTSAGCCCTTCCTTCACAGATTTGTGTAATTCCCATTATTCTGTCACTGGATCTCAGGGAGAAAACCTTGGTGCCTCCTCTCCACATCTGCTTCAGGAAGATGCACAGAGCAACAAGGTCTCCTTCACTTTTATCTTCAAATTAAACCAAACCAGAGTGAAAGAATGGATGAATGAATGAATGAATGAATGAATGAATGAATGAATGAATGAAAAGAGCCACTGAAAATATTAAAAAAACACATCACAGGAATTTTTTCAAAAGCAGACTTCTTTTTTCAAATCATTTTTTGCATGCTTCTTCCTTTAGGAAATTAATGCAAATGATACTTCTGTGCACTATTCATTTTTTTTCTTCTCCTAAGATCTGCATTTAAAAGCATCAGGAATAATGGATTGTAGGGCATTAGTAGCACTATATTTACATTATGCCTGGGTGGATTATAAATGGTTGCATTGTAATAATTTAAAATTTTATTTAGTTTTTCTTGATCTATTCATAATTGTCTTTCTGTTATTATATTAACACTATAAGTTAGTCATAATAGACTAAGTTATCACTTTTCCTTCTTATCAGAAATGGACTGGATTCACAAGGTTTGTTGCTGCAATCCATTCATTTCAGCCAGACTAACAAAAAAAAAAAAAAAAAAAAAAAGGGAATATCTTTGACCCAGCCTTAATTTGGCAGGAAAATTCTGATATGGGTACAGGCTTAGGGCTCATCACTAGCAGAGAACAAAACATCAAAAAAAGTCAGTAAACTTTTCTGTGTCTACAAAACACAGAAGAAATCCTTCCTGGAACAAGATGCATAGATACTGGGCTTGTGAAGGGGGAGAGATGCTCATATTTCTCTGTTTAGAAGACAGTGATTTAATGCCTAATGTGGTTTAAAGCATAACCTCTAGTGGCTTATGTTGTGGTCACCTGCTTCAACAGTTGTTCTCTGAGGAGCTTTTCCTACCACGTAGCTGTTGGTAAGAAAGAGTGTTCCCCTCATGTTACCTGAAATATTTAACCTCTAAAGTACAAGACTATTAAATAGATATCAGTTGAAAGGTAGGTAATATTACAATTTGTAGGCTATTCTTTATCGAATAGCAAAAGTTGCTTACATAACTTAAATCATAAGAAACATAACAGTGATTTTTATTTTAATGTTAAGTAAAGAAGTGGGAACTAATTATTAAAGCTTTTATTAACAATTCACTTAGTTTCACAAACACAGCACGTAACTGAAAGACCAGAATTTCAGCTGGTATTGTTGGAGACTCGGTGGAAGTTTCCTGAGAGACTGAGAAAACAAGCAACTCCCAAGACTTCCAATGTACTTCTCCTCAGCTACCAGACAACTTATCTGTTAACAGTTAAACTCCAAGTGTTAAACAAATATACCAGTGAAACTATGGATTTCTATACCTCTAGTCTTACACTTACTCCTGAGATCCATTACATGGGGTACTTAGTCTCCTGGTTAAGATGTAGCTTCCAGAGCTCTTTAACAAAGCAGCCCAAAAAAMCTGAAAATTTCCCTTCCGCCTATTCCACTCTGTTGAACCTCATGCCCAGATACACTGTTCCTGTGGAGGTAGATACTCTGGCCAAGAAAGGTTGAGCTTTACACGTTAGACCACCTTGTCAGTGCTGATCTGTTCTTGCACTTCCACAYGCATATTATCACTTTGCAGACTGTGTACCTGACTTCATGTTGGATTTTTTGATTCCTCCTAGTTGCATATTGTTATTATAACTTTCCATTTTTTATAAAGTTATGGAAAAGAAGCAGATAATAAAAAATATTTCACTTTCTAGCTGAAATTGGATAATCTTACTATTCATCTGTATGCAAATCAAACACAATTGTTTGCATTTATCCTTCAAATCAAACAGGTTTGTAGCAACTAGTATGTGAGGCAAAAACAGTATGCTTCTCAAATATGTTTCTCATACAGGCTTGTTTGCTATTTTGAGACAAACTCAAGACTTCTCCATTTACACAGCGTCAGCTTTCCCTTTTCCAAGCTGTTTGTCGGTAAAGCTTCCACTTTAAATGAACAAGGAATTCAGTGTCAGAAATGCTAAAGGTAGCCTTATAAGAATAAGCAAAGTGTTTTGGAGACAAGCTGTTTCAGTTAACAGATAGATTACAAAATTAATAAAAATTATTTAGATCCAGAACCAAACCAGCTCCTTCACTTAAAAAAGAACTCAGTCCACCTGTATAATCAAACTTTTCTATCAGGGAGTACAGCTTTGAAGACATTTTATAGGTTTATGTTCTTTTTCAGACCACCTGGCTTACATCATGTACACATAGCCATAAACCAACCTATATGGACAAGTAGATGGCTGTTCTTTCACCTCATGCAGCAATGTCTATGCAATTCCATTGTCTACTATCCCCTTAATAGACTAAAAATAATTTAACATAACTACCTTGAATGTAAGATCAGGGACACCGGTTCCTCAAATTCTCCTCAAAGGAAATAATCTGGCTTCACCTTCCTGTCACAGCAGAGCACATGGTGTTTAAGGTAAGCCATTTTACTCAAGACCAGCAGTTCAGCTCTGTCCTGGTGAGGCAGCTCCCTGCAGACAGATCTCAAGTGTCATGTTCTTAACATGGGCATACAGACCTGAAGCTTTTGCTTGTCCCCTGTTTTCCTCATCTCTTTCCTATGTGGGAATTTTTGTGAGTGATGCATGGGGAAGGAGGAATGTTTAACCATTTGGGGGAAGGCATTCCAGAGGCTTGTTTAGAATAGTGACTCTGATTAGGCTGGTCAACCTCTTGACAGTTCTGACGCATGGTCAGTGCTACTGCATGGCCAGTCTGTTGTGCGCAATGAGGCTCTGCACGGGGCCAACAAGCCTCGGCACAGCTGCATCACACAAATGCACCCTCTGTGCTGTCCTTCTGAAGAGAAAGCTGGCATCCTTCTGTGAGTCTCAGGATTCTAAGTCAGAAGGTGACACAGCAGGGCAATAGTTTGACCCAGAAAATAAAAAGGGAAAGTCTGAACAATGCCAGTTTGGAATTACAACTGTAGGACCATTATCAGTGTAATGTGCTTGTGTGACATTTAAGGCACTGTTAAAAAATGATAAGTTGTATAGGAATTGTTGCAATCAGTTTGTGAAGAACCAACATAATAAGACAAAACCCATGTATAACTAGAATATTAAACATCTGCATAATGAATCATTAGACACTTTTTGAAAAGTATGCAATGTGTAAAGAATACTATATGCAATAAAATAACATGATACATGGAGATGGTTTGGAAAGAATTTATTACTTAAAATAATAGTGCATGTATTCACTTTTTTGATTTCTATTTTTCATTTCAAAGTTAGTTAGTTGCAATATCCAAGGCTGTTTAAATCATCAAATTGTTGTTTCTTAGCCAAAAATGTCTGGGAGTTGATTTGTTGATTTCAGCTTCATTTGTGCAAGTTCAGTTTCAGTTAAAAAATACCTCAAGAACATATTCAAATTAAGTTGATCTAAGAACAAAAAACTCAGGAGGGTACCTTAAAATACATACAACATACAATTGGCTATACTACCATTAAATTCACTTTAGTGTTGCTGACTGATAAAAGGGCTAAATCTCCTGTTTTCTCAATATTGAAGTTGTTTAAAACTGAGCATTTTTGCCACATTTTGGAAACGAAATATGTTAAAGTATCATACAAGAAAAAAAATCTCAAATTACAATATCTCCCAGAGATCAATGTGGTCAGATATAATAATCCTCTTTTACTGGTTTTAAGTAATTTATGAACTAATATTTTTTTGACATTAATTAACATCAGGTCATTCCTGTAATAATTTTTGCTATGCTAAGCTGACTGTTTTCATCACTTTTAATGAAGAAACTGTCAATTTTGAAAGAGGTTAAAATAAATTATTTCAAAAATATTTTTCACACCTTTAGGAGCAGGCAGTAATCTTGATAGTGCGTTCTATAATGGAGTTAAAGTTAACCAGAGGGTATTGCCAAAAGTCCTCATAATATATGAGGACTGATTACATTTTTTTAAATGCACTTGGTATGAAATGCTTCTAAAAAGAAAAGAAAGTAAAAAGCTCTGTCAATGTTCTCTCCTTTTAACTTCTTCCTCATTATTAAACAAAAAAAAGAGGAATTTTTTAAAATTATCTTCTTTCCTTTGGTTTGGCTAAATAAAATAAATCAGCATGACAAAAATTTTTTCTTTTTGGGGAAGTTGGCTAATCATTCCTGTACATGTCTCTTAGTACTATATATCAACATCTATTTACATGGCACTACAATTGTCCATTTATTATTTCTCTGTATTAAGTGGGGTTATTTTAGTAACTGGGGTTTTTTAGCCACAGGTCATATTGGTGCATCACTATTTTCAGACTGCTGACACTTGTCCTTTCAGAAGTGTTTCACACTGGCCTGTCTCAGGGACAGCAGTCAGAATTGGCACCAGGTTTCTCTCCCAGTGCCTGGTGGGGATGTGGATGTGGCTGTGTGTATGTGCAGCCTGTTTGGTGAGAAGGATGCACTGTGAGCAGCGCTGCCAGCCTCTGCTGCTGAGCCCTGGGGATGCACACACACCAAAGCTGGCAGCGATGAAGTCAGTGGGAGTAAGAGCTGACAAAACTCAAATGTTTGCCATTCGGCGGGCATATGGATTAACAATAAACTCCAGCACTTCCAAACAGCAAGCATGGAAAAAGATGTGTATTTTGGAGTTAGGACTGATGTGGGGAAAGACCATCGTGTCCATTCACAGTCCATGGTGTGTGACAGGACACACTTTGAGCAAAAGCCTCTCTCCCTTGGGCAGGTGGCAGTGTCCAGGTGCTGGACACGCAGGTGGGGGCGGCATCTGTGTCCAGACCAGCCATGGGGGAGTCCTTGCTTAGCAGAATTGTAGGTTGGCAGAAAAGCCACCATCATCCTAGAGGTCCATATGGGAACAGCTTGAGTCATTAGTCAGAGGGCACAGCATGTTGCTAATTACTGTGTTAAAAAGAGACACTGGTTCACTATTTAAAAATAGGAGGCTAACTTTTCTTCCTTCTGACAACTTCAGCAGTAACTTTGTTGGTAGATTTATTAATTAAATGGATGAACCAAGTGATGACAAAACCTAGCCACTTGAAAAGCTTCACCTAGTATTATTTTCAGTCCCTTGGCTGTTATGTTGTTCTTCTTTCAAATTCTGTAAATCAGTGATAAATATGTGAGTAAAAGCCCTGAGTAACTTTATCTTCTCAGTATCTCTACAAATTAGTTACCTGTGATAAAGTAATTTTTCTTACTCTCCACTCCGAAGGCTTTTTTAGTTTCTAAGAATTTTCTGCATGTCTTACTTACTCTTTTCCAAAATAATAGCTTAGAAATTGTTGATAATCTACTGACCTGGTAAACATTTTAAGGTTCAGATTTTTTTTTTCAGCAAACAAATTAAAAAGCTTCTATTGCAATTTGGTTTACATCTTACATTCTTTATCTCAGCCTTAGCTGCTCAGACGCTGCTGTTTCAATGCAGAACATATATGGCTCTTTTACTAAAACTAGCATGATTTTATTTTTCATTTTATCATTGAAGTATTTAGTGGGCAGAAACATATACTAGTATGTGCATTTCATATAAAAATCAAGTAAGTTAGTGAGATTTAACTGCAAAGTGGTATGCCTTATATAATAGAACTGAAGAAACATTTGCTGAACATTAGGGGACAAAATACTTTCATGATGAAAACTGGTGAGACCAATTTATTGAAATGTCAAGAAATGTCAGTTGATGAGCAGGCATAGAAAGCTCTCATGCCAAGTGCTAAGAAAGGAAAGTAAATGTACCTTTGGTGAAAGAGGGCTGATATAATGGGAAGCAAATGCCTCATTTAGAATAGAAATATAACGAAGAATATTTTCAAAGAACTTCTCAAGCTTTCAGTATAAATATTTGGAATTTGTAAAATTAATTTTAGTAATGTTAATTTCACATGGTTTTCATCATCCCTGATTTCCAGTCACTCTACCTGCATAGCAGCAGTACTTAGCAAATCTTCCTGCTGAATTTTTTTATTGTTAAAAATACATTTATTGTGAGATTTCAGATAAATTTGAAGCTCTTCCATACAGCTGAGAGTCTCAGATGTTATTGATCTATTTTTCCATAGGAACCTATTTKTCCAAGAATCCTACAAAATATTTAAATTCCTCTTTAATGTGTACTATAAGAATGTGGTGTTTTGCGGGGATAAACAAAACTCGACAACTTTTCAGAAAGTTGTAAAGCCGTATGTTTATTACAGCTCTGGACGCGTGTGGGAATCGTTCCCCTAAGATGACAGGCATACCTCTGGGAACTCCAGATCTCCTTTTATCTCCCTCTCAAATACATATGCATGCAACTTCACAATAGGTTCATACATATTCATTCCACTGATTTCGTGCGATACTTGCCACTAATTCTTCAGAAGGAGCTCCTGGGTCAGGTTGCCCTGCTCCGTCTGCCCCCCTCCTCCCCCCTTATCTCTTGTCCTTCGGCCCTTCGAGAGAACAGGCAGTCAGACTAAACAGCAATCTACAGATTTAACTCAAAGATGTACATTTCACCTAAATCAAAACGGATTTCTACCCGGGAAAATTCCCACTCTGCCTCAGTGGTTTGATCCCTCCCAGTAATTGTGGGCTTTCTGAGGAGTTTTAGTTTTGAAACCTAGCATTCGCTTGCAGCAAGAGGGTCCATGGAGTGGAGCCTTTCATGTTTGCACATGCTTAGTGAACATATGACAACATTCATTCATGACAGTGAGTTTTTGACCTAAAATATGAACAGTCTCTTAAAAATACTTTTATAAAAAATGTATTAACAATTCTTGCTTAGCAGCATTATCCTTCAGAGATAATTTCTAATAAAAGCTCTTTTTTATTCTTCAAGTGCTAACTGAATTCTTCTAACTTTGTCCTTTTCTCTTTCAGTGGATGTGATTTTAGATGTAAAGCTGTTTTGCTAGAAGAACATTTTTATTATGAAAGTTAGTTCCTTGTATAGATGACTAAATATTTTCTAGAGATCAGTGCTTAATGTCTTATTTATGAAATTTAACATTCCAGCATAACTATTTTTTCATTTTTTAAGTGATTCCAAAATACTCTCTCTTCAATATTTGTCAAGAATGGGAAAAGAAACATCTCAGCTTGAAGAGGAAGCAATCAATCTCTCTTAAATTGAATTTGACTGCTTTTTCCTTTCTGAAATGTACCTTATTTTATCTCTTCTTCAAATGCCTGCAAAGTTTAACTGTCTCTCTGCGTTGGACTCTGAGTAACTTCCACTCTATGACTCAAAGTGTCACTTCTGAGAAATCTTGTAGCTATTAAAATACTGCTTCTGCAGAGACATCTAACTGTGCTAGTACAAAGTTCCTTATGAAGACAAAAATGTGAAGGAAAAAACAAGGACAAGGGCTTTTTCAGTGTTTACAAGTTTATCCCTGTTAATATTTCTGAGAAAGTAGCAAATGTCTTTCAAGGAATCTAGTTTCTGTTGCTTTTTAAAACTAGGCTCCTGCTATGAAAATCCTTATAATTTAGGATATGACACTTACAAATTGTCATTCTAAAGCATCCTCCTACAGCACTTCAGTAAAAGTCTTGGGGTCACTCACTATTCCTGGAGACTGTTTTTTGTTTGTCTCACCACTCATTATGGCACTTCACGATATGGCTGCGGCGGCTGCTTCCTCCTGCTGCTTCAGAGCTTAATCTGATTTTCATTCCTCTGTGACCCTTCTGCTTTTTTTTAAATTAGTTTTAACCTTGTTGGGCTTTAGCTTTCCTCTTTCCACTTGGAGAAAACAAAACCTATCACGTACTTTAAATAGATTTTGTTTGTGCAAAAGAGAAAAACAGCATGTATAAAGATATGGTGACTTAAGATRGCAGTATCTTGTGACCTCTTTTTATAAAAGATAGAACTAAAATGGTCTTTCAGAGCCACTCCAAGATGCAAGCTAATTTTCTAAATGCATGATATTAGTTTGTCAAATTGCTCTTTACAACAAAGATCGGACAGCCTTCTGTAGCAATGATTTTAAATGCTCCACTTTGAATGAGGTCTTCCAAAGACCGAGACAAAATGATTACCTCAAACAACTGACCATTTTTCTAGTTACTCAGATATATAATTGTGAATAACTCTGAATGTTTTTTATCATTTTCTAAATGAATCACTAGAAAAAAAAATRCAAATTTTGCTTCAATATTAACATCACACGAAAATATTACTTTGTTAACTGAAATCAGTATAAAACCAAAGACAACATTATGAAGTGGGTATTCAGAACAATGCTGCCTAATTAACATTCTGCATATTTGCAAAGATAACACATAATTACGCTACTTTGCATGAAAAGAAGCAAGTCAGATGGTGGTTTATCAAAACAATAAAATGAATATTTACTTAGCAACATTGAACTGTAGGACAAATTCTATTCTTGTCAGACTTGTGAGGAAGAACACTCCTAAAAAACACTGTTCACTACTACAAGTTTCTCAGTTCTGGGAAATTTTCATTATGCTGCATAACATTGAGGATTTATTTTGTGACTTATTTCTGCTAAAACCAAACATGTCTACCTGCAGAAAGACCACTTCAAATAGACATGCAGAACTGGTCCACACAGGAAAACAGGACTTTTTATCAAACAATTAATCATAAACCAACTAACCAAACAAACAAACCTCCCCTCCTGCCCCTCCAAACCAAAAAAAAGCCCAGGAAAAATCAGTTGAGAATACATTCATAAAAAAGTTATTTCATAGTAGAACTCCTACGACAAATGCTCATCCTTCAGTGAAACAGTAAAGGTGGATGGAAATGGGCTCCATGACTGAGTGCAAAAGGACAGAAAGGTGGTGACAGCCATAAAATGCAGAGAAGAAAAGCAGAGCCACGCTGCTCAAAGACAGYTTGGTAGGGGTGTGATTGCCTTTCTTCTGCTACACGTTTCTCCTACATGGTAGACTATGCTGCCTCCAGAATCTGCTCTAACCTGCCTTCTGGAGCTTACTTTATAATAAAAACAATAGAAAAAGATTAGGTTTGGTCATTTACTTTGGTGTAATTTAGATCGCTTGCCAATTGAATTTTATTCTATTGCTGACTAGTGCAGGTCACAATGTGGAACTTAATAAACAGGCTGCATAGCTGCATTAAATCTCCACTTGCAGAATAGCAGAAATAGTTTTCTGTATTTGTAAATATGGTTGCTGTTTAAATACCCCAATTCCTTTCAAACACTTGTTCACCAATATCTAATAAGCATCAGCACAGTTCAGCATTAAATTGTTCATTTGTTTTGACTTTAAATAGGAAGACACATTACTTAAGTACATTCACTGCAGCATATAATGAAATATTTATATTTCTTTTGCAAGTTTAATGTGCAGTTTAAGTTAAGCTATCACTTAAATCCCTACTATTCTACAACATGACATATGAAGTCTGAATATTCATCAGTATAAGCACACTTTAGGCAAGGAATTAGCACCTTCAGAGGCTAATTCTACTAAATAAAGGGAAGACACTGATATTTTATTTTATTTTATTACCCATCTTCTGGAGCCCAGTCTTTAGCAGAATTTTGAGAGGGGCAATGGGAAAATACTACACCAAAGAATACAGACTCCTTGTGTCCACTAGGATAGCAGTGAAGTCAGGAGTCCTGTATATCTCATGCACTCTAGATTTCATGTGCTGCACTTTTTATTTAAGAGAAATTCTCAGTAACTGAAAGTCCAAATGAAGCCAATTAAAGAGACCCCACCTGGAGTACTGCATCCAGCTCTGGGGCTCCCAGCACAGGAGCCCTGTTGGGGTGAGTCCAGAAGAGGCCACCAACATATCAGAGGGATGGAGCACCTCTCCTGTGTTGAAAGGATGAGAGAATTGGGATTGTTCAGCCTGGAGAAGAATAGGCTTTGAGATGGCCCCATTGCAGCCTTCCAGCACCTGGAGGGAGCAAAAAAGAAAGGTGGAGAGGGACTATTTACAGAAACGTGTAGTGACAGGACAAGGGGGAATGGATTCAAACTGAAAGAGGGTGGGCTGAGATTCCATATAAGGAAGAAATTCTTTACAGTGAGGATGGTGGCGACAGGAAAAATTGTGGATGCCATACCTTTGAAAATTTTCAAGAGAAAGTTTGATGTGATTTTGAGCAACCTGGTGTAGTGAAGGATGTCCCTGCTCGTGGCAAGGGAGCTGGAACTAGATGGTCTGTAAGATCTCTTCCAACCCAAACCATTCTTGACTCTATGAAATGTATTTTAACATTTCTCTTTGCCAAATTCCATATCAAAACCAACAAACTAGAAGAAAAGCAACTCTGAATGGATCTGTTTTACTTTCTGCCATGGAAAAAGAACAATTACTTTTACATGCTCTGTGGGACAGATATGGGTGTGGGAAACTGATGTAATACTGTATTACAAAATTGTTAAATGTGTTTCCCCAAAACCTTTTGAAAAATCAGCATTATAAAAATGGATTACTAGAAGCTGAATGACAGAAATATAATGAAATTAGAATTTGCAGTAAAAACATGGAAGTAATGCTATTATATACAAAAATAAATAAATTTCTGTCGTGGCAAATAGCCTTGCTGAATATAATCTGATTTAAGTGAGTGAGAATTCAGTTAAAGATGGAGCCAGAGACTGCCAGAGACTGGAATACTTAGTTTGAATTATTTATGTAGTAAATCTCAACTAACAAAATATTTCTGAAGTATATTAAAAGCAGATAATAGGAAGGGATTAGGTAGCAACTTTTAAAATTTTATTTTGACACTCTCTTTTGGTTGTTGATTTTAAAAAAGCCTTCCTTTGCTGTACTCTGTAGTTTAAAAATAAACCCTGGTAGTTCAAAATTTGTTAATTTTCTTTCCACATGCTAGAAAAAACATTTGCTTTCCTTTTTTTCCCTAATCATAAGCAAATAAAAGATATCTTTGTTTCCCCTGCAACACTGAACCAAAGAGATAATGCTGCATAATATTCAATTTATTTTTAAGAAAAAAAACCAAGTAAAATGTTTTTTATTTCTAATAAACCCTCTAAAAGCAAAATGTGACATGGAAATGTCTGTGCCCTATTCCTGCCTTGTGATTCATCTGTTTAAATCTTACTTTGTGAAATTCATAATCTTCTTAAAAGTCTAGAAGAGTAGTCCTTCTCAAATTAAAAGAAAAGATGGACGATTTCATTATGATTAATGAAGTCATGTCTCCAAAAATTTATTTCTTGTTCCACAGCTCAGAATAATCTATATACAATGAATGAGTGCAGCTCCTTCACAAAATGCCAGACTATAAGGCTCAGCCTGAGAGGTTTCAAATCCTCCTCTACACACTGTATGCTTCTGCAAAAATTTGCATGCCAGTCTACTCTGCAAAGGTGACATATTAGATTAATCTGATTCTAGAAGAATCTGCAGATCACACAGGATGACAAGAACCTCCCTTACAGCAAATCAATACCAATTCACTGTTCACTGCTAGTCTATATAGTCACTGTCATAAATTGTACCCATAAAGTTGTTTAGTTTACACCTCACCACATGCAACTTTTAAATATCTTTTGGAACAGTGAAGGTTTTCTCCATTTTCAACCAAGGAGTTGAATTCCAAGCAGAATAAGTGGCTCAGCCTCTACTAGGAGGTAAACCAGTCTTTGTGTATTTCTGTCACTAAAATAAAAAAAGGACTTAAAAATCTCTCTGCACTTGACCTAGAGAGGCTTAATCAGACAACTCAGAATTTCCTCACTCATTAGGAAAATATTAGAATACCTCAGTACAGATGAAAATCTGACCTCAAAAACAATGGAAAAGGGGAAACCCAACTTTTTATAGAGCTCCTGGGCCACACCACTTTAGCCATTGCTCATCACTTAACCTGAGCTAAAAAGGAAGCAAGATTTTAACAAAGTAGTCGCAGGAATGTCATTAAGAGCAAACAAAACAAAGTAGTTTATCATTTCCTCCTTGAAGCAGTAGAGAGTTTACTGACTTTTTTCAATTTTTAGCAAAGACAGCAATGGTAGATATTGGTAAGTATTTGGTATTGCCCAAAATGTAGGCATTGGTCTCAGAAGTTCACCGGCAAACAAACACTATTATCTGTTTTTGCAAATGGAAAAATTGGCCCACAAGTTTTGACATGAGTGGGGCATTGAACTCAGCTGGTTTTCAGGTGCTTACCAAGCTGCTCTTTCACTCTCTCTCCTCTGAAAGACAAAGTTAGAAAATGCAATGAAAAGACTTGTGGGTCAAAATATTGACCGGAAGATTGCTTATGAATTGCTGCCACAGTCAAAAGACTTCACTTGAGTAAATTTAATTTAATTTATTTCTAATTAGTAATAGAGCAGATAGCAAGTAGTAAGAACAAAACTTTCTCATAATCTTGTACTGTGTAGAAGATTAATCTTAATGCTGAATAGTCTTGTATGAGAAACTATAATAAGAGAAATCTAGAAGATTAACTCAGCATAACCAGTGGCCTCTTTTACAGATTTTAAGTTAGCTGACATTTATGTAATTTGTGAATGTAAATTTTCACTGTATGTTCTCCTTAACAGACATCTGTTCAGGTTTGCAGGATTTTAGTGTCACAATGCTTAGTTAATATTTCAGACTATATGAATGTTAACTTCTCAGAGCTTGAAGAATACCTTTAAATAAGCACATAAACCACTTGTTTCAAGAGTACTTAAGATTTATCTTCAGAAGAAAGGTTTATTTCCCAGAGCAAGGCAGGCTTGACAGAATTTGAAGTGTATGTGCAGAACCTGGACAGATTGCTGTAATATTGCATAGCAAGCAAACCTTTTGCAGTTGTGACAGAAATTATTCCTTTGCCAGCAAGGCACTGAGTGAATAATTGGGAAAGGATATTTGGTTCAACGACAAGGCTTAGTTGTGCTAAATTATAAGGGAAACAACAACGGAAATGGTAAACCAGAAGTTTCAAGTGTGAAGTCCTTGTTAGTAACACTGTTAGAAAGCTTGTAAACTGTCAAATCAGTAAAATTAAAACCACTCAGCAATTGCAATTGTAATTGCAATTATATAAAACTTCTGACATTTTGTAAGCAATAATGCAGCATTAGTGACTGTTAGATGTTTAATTATTGACACAAGGTAGCTGACAGAACTGCAAAGAATACTTAATAGTTTCTTACTGTTAATGAGTTGTCAAATTAGCTATTTTATTAGTGTCTGCTTCCCTAATGCTATATACACTTATCTTAAAATGCCATGTTAACACAAGCATTTTTCAGTAGCTAAATACTCTTAGTTCATGGTCTTCATGAGCCTTGTACAGTAAAATAAAGCAGCATACAATATATAAAAAATAAAATATGGCAAAATGGGTGGGTTTACACAATGCTTTTAGCCTCAGGTCTGCTCTGCCCCAAATCTCAATAAAATTTATTTATAATTGCTTTTAAGTAAATTCAGGCTTAAGCCAAATAAGAGTCATATGAGATATGTCTTAGCCCGCTCATCACATGACACCAGAGATGGTAACACAAATTAGTGATGCTCAAGCATCCCAAAAATTTAAAGCCAGAATTAGGTCAACATAAATAATAATAATAAAAAAACCCCCCAAATCGAACTGAGCCAAACAAAACAAAAACCAAACCACACCAAACCAAACAAACATAAACCAAAACCAAACTAAACAAAAAAACAAATAAACAAGACAACCCCCCCCCCCAAACAAACAAACAAACAAAAAAAAACAACCCAAAAAACCCCAACATTACTCTGAAATACAGCTAAGCAAATGCCACTGGTTATTCTCAGCTTGCCTCCAATGATAACGAAACTTTGAACAGTTCTGTTTGGCTGTATTAGTTTATCCATCTGCTTTTCTTGTCATGGTAGCAGAACTGTAACTTCATGTTGTAGCACTAAAGATGATAAACGAATCACAAAGATACCTGCATGTTCTGTGGAATGTATCAGGTAGGAAGAAATAATATTTCTTTCAATATAGCAATGCTCTAACTGGAAAAAGCAATTCATAACCTTTACTAGAAAAAGTTTCAAACCTGTTAAAAAAAAGGGATTTTTTGGGGGTAAGATTTTCTTTTGATTATTTGGTTTTGTGTTTTGACATGACAGTGGTATTTGACATTAGAAAGAAGAATTATTCAAGTTAATGGTAGCTGAGATTCATTTGGTGACAAAAGTTTCTCTGGAGGCAGTTAGAAAAATTTTGAAAGCTGCAGGCTCATCACTGTGCCACAGTATCATAGCTCAGGATGCATACTAATTTAAAAATCAACATTATCTCATGCTGTACTAATGAAGGTGACGAGGGGGTGGGAAGAATAAGCCTACTTAATATCTAGCTTCCACTGGACTGAACTGCAATTAGTATTTTTATGGTGTAAAATATTTTTACAGTGTAAATATATTTTTACAGCATAATTTAAAGAATTAACAATTTTGAACAGTGCCTGTAATGAAAGACCTTAATCCTCAATATAAGTCCCCAGTATAAGCAGCATCCCTGAATTATCGATATGCTTTGGAGACACCAGATGGATGTTGATATAGGGGTAGTATTACTAGTCTTACAACATTTTTGTTCACCCCTTCTCACTTATACCCATATTCTTATATCCCTAAACCAAATATTTGATTCAAGTGGATTCTTGGAAAATCAGAATTAGTTTATACTCCCTATGTTTCTTTAGTATACATACCCTCTAAATGTTCAAAGTGTGTGCAGTGGCCTTATTATAATAGTGAACTTGTCAGACTGAAAAAACAGTGAAATGGCAGTATCACAAAAATTGAGAAAAAAAATAAAGGTTTTAACTTGTTTTTTATGCCTCTATTAATTGGCCAACTATAATAAACTGCTGAATATTTTTGTACATTAAATGTTACAACCACTTCACAAGTTAGTATTTGGTCTGTTGGTTCTTACTAGTTTTAATAGAGATTCCAGAACTGAATATGTATGCATGGTTATAAATGTAAACCACTTTATAATGTAGGATTTAAATAATAACATGTAGAATATGTCCTCCCATCTGGACAACTTAAACCCCCTTCTAAGTTCTGGGTAATTATTTATAAGGAATGAGGAGCACTTTAATTTATCCTTAGACCTCCCAGAAATCCTCTGAGGAAATGAAGGGAAAAAACTGAAATTACTTTCTCAGAGGAAAGTAAAATTTTCTCATCTTTCCTTCTCTTTTTCTAAGAAAGAAAAATCTGTTTCAGTTTTTGGGCAGGAGAAAATATAAGAACACCCCCAAATTTATAAAAAATAATTTATAACTGCAAGTTAATACTTATTATCCTAATACTATAAGTGGTTTATTTTAAATACTTAGTTTTCTTTTTTTACTCATAGTTCAGTGAAAAAACAGCTAAAAAAAGTTACTTTTAGCTGAGTAATTTTTAATTCTAATTCTAATTTTAATTATAACTGCCATGTACTTCAATTAAAAAAACCAGTAGAAGTAACATGAAAATTAAACATTCATATTCTACTCATTCAGATAAATCACCTTCTTCACACTGCAAACAAAACATACCTTTTGATTACGGCTCTTTCAATTACAGAAGCTTGACATTCAAACTTTTTACAAACCATTACAGAAAGCTGGTGTTAATTGTCTGGCCTGTTCCCTAATTAAAGATTGCACTCCCCTCTTCTGACACAAGAATCACAGCAGCAACAATGACTGTGTTTATAGACTGGCCCTGCAAAGACCTGAAAAATCTGCCTGTCCAATAATAAAATGCAATAGAATAAAACTAATACTAATACTAATACTAATACTAATACTAATACTAATACTAATACTAATACTAATACTAATACTAATACTAATACTAATGATGATGATGATGATCATGATATTACATCTTCAGATTACCATTAAAATTTTCAGGAGAAGAAAATATATCTCTGAAATATCTTCTTCTACCACTTTTTTCAACATGAAATTTCAAATTTGAGCATTTACCAATTTTATTAAGACAGTAAGACAGCATTTTCTTTCATATTTTTCCACATATTTTCATTTGGATAGTTAACTAATTATTTGTTTGGAGAGATAATGAGTGAACTACAGGCAAATTGTCTGTTTTCCATAACTTAAGAGTACAGAAAACATCTGAATATTCAAAACCAACTCACTTCAGAATTTCTAAGTCTCAGTGTGGTTATTTCATTTTATTCCTTTAACGTCAATTTTGGCCTATCAGCGCACGTGGGAGAGTTTGCTATATTTTCAGTTTGCAGTGTATGTAGAAGAAAAGTTATGAGAAAAGCATCTATCCATATGCCATCCAACTGGAGAGGAAAGATAAATAAATAAACAGGGTTTTTATAATGACCTAGTTATAGCATGAGGGATTACATCTTCAATTAATACTAAAATATTGGAGTAACTTATTTTAGAGATACTAACTTGTACAGGTTGAAAAGTCCTTACTGGGCTTCTTTTGAAAAGTTAGTATTTAATGGATTGTAACAAGGAATTAAAGAAGAGGACTCTGTAACTTTTCAGACTCCTGAGACTCTCTCACCTGCTCTGAGTCTAGCTTTATATTTTTTGATACTTAGGCGAATTGGACATACAGTGACTCTGTCTGGAGGTCTTTGTTGAAGTAAATTAGGCTGATTCTCTCTCCTGTTCTGTACTCTGTACTGTAGTGTTGGTTCTTTGCAAACCGAAAAATCTTTCTGAGACCCAGATTCTGTGTATTAAAATTATTGTCCTTTGATTAGGAGATCTGAGCAGAAAGAAACTGCTGTTTTATACTGTTATGGAATTCTGTCTCTACTCCATTGCTTGAGATCACTTTTTATTACAGTACTATTTTTCAATCACGGATGTTGAGAAAAACTGGAAAACTATTACTATTTATATTTCAAGATATTTCAAGATCTCTGGTAGTATTTTTGACAATCATTTGAAATAAGAAAAATTTTACTGGTGCTACTGGAACACTATATGTGGTAAGAACTATTTATGTTTGTATACCACTAGCAAATACATGTTCTTTATACAAGCAGGATAAAAAAATGAAACATATTGTCAAAAATGCCTGATAACAGTAAAGGATTCTGAAAAGTAAATACCATAAACCTCATTCCTAAATTCATGCAGAAAGCAGGTCATCATACCATGTACTTTCTCATCTCTGATGATAAACACTATCTTGAGGCTCCAGGAATTTATCAACTAATATAAGATGTGACTGAGAATATAATCTGTAAAGAGGCTTAGCACAGAAAAGGAGAACTAAACAACTATTACTAGAAATGCGCAGTGAAGCTGGCTAATTATACTGATGTTTTAGTTTCCTCATTTAACTACTTTTTATATATATTGTCTTTATAATTACTGTTGCTGTTGATGCTGTTGCCTACGTGAGATATTTTGGTTTTTAAGAGTTCTTTTTAAAGAAAGAGACTGTGTTTTTCTTCTTATTTACAGTTACACCAGCATACTCAAATGCTCCTATGATGTAAATAAATGATCATCAGGGTATAAAAAATGAAGAATACTATTTGGTACACATGATAGCTGAGGCAGAGCCAATAGAGGATAACTGCTAAAGGGAGATAGTGTGGTTGATGTTGTCTTTGTGTAAACTGTTCAAAAAAAGTCTTTTCTGGGCTTGGAGTAGGAACAAATATACCTTTGAATTCATCAAAACAATTTTAATGCACACATACATTTTAATAACACATTTTAATATATGAGGATCAGTCTTTTGTAAGAGTATTAGGAATTAATTTTAAAAGCTTTATATGGCAGGATGAGCTGCTTCCAAAATGATTAACACAACTGACAGTCCTAATTTTGAAGTATTAAATGTCAAAACACTGAGACCTAGAATGCTTGATAAAAATAATCTTATATACCTTCTGACAATTGTATTTCACATTATTGCTTTAGCCAATATATTGGTGCTCTATCATAATGACAGTCAGAATTCTATTCAAAGTTTGAGAAAGGTTTATTGTTGATGAAGTTGAATGATTGYTCTGGTATAACTTCCTTTTACTCTGCTTCAAATGCAAGTTCAATAAATAGCTCTTTATAAATAGTCAGTGTTTAGATTCCGTCCAAATATAAATTTGATTTATAAGATTAACATCTGAAGAATCATTGATTCTGATTTAATCATGAGAGCTTCGGAACATTTGAAAGGGAGAATTGTTTAAGTCATAATCACATAAATTTTATGTGGACTCTGGATGCCCCTTTATTTCTAAGGTTAAGCCAGTTCAAATGAGCATTTAAAAAATGTTTAGCGTTTACTCTGCACAGAGAGGAAGGAATAAGGCTAGATATTAAGTGGATGGCTGCTTAGTTATGTGTGTGTCCCCAGCTGTTTTATGTTCTTGTGCTGCGCTAGAAAAGGATGTAAGGGAGCACACACAAAGTCTATTGACCCTATTATTCTAGGAGGAAGAAATAGTCTAAAGCTGTATTTGTGGTGTTGAATGTAACTTTGAAATTAATTGATGAAATGAATTTCCAGACTGTCACCAATGTTTGGATTGGATGGTGCTGTCTTGTAAGAGAAAATGTGTTTGACTGCCAGAACAACAAACACCTTTGAGTTAAGGAAATTAAAACCAGGTTATGTAGGCACTCCTCAGTGATTGTAAAGGATGACGGTAATAGAAAAGACTCAATTTTGACTTATCCATATATTAGACTTTGTTAAAAATTAGTTATGGGGACCTATGCTCATTGTGTTAATTTTTGTAAATTCATGTAGGCAGTTACAGTATTCAAAATACTGGTTCATTGGCTTATGAAAAAATAATAATTTAAAAATTTTTAAAAACTTGCCACCATTTTCAGTCTAGTTAACTCCCATGCTTTAGAGCCATTCCTTTGGTAAGAGATCTTATTTTTTCTCAATGTTCTTTGCTGCTTAAAATTAATAGCACACTACCTTAGAGTTTGTGGATTTATCACTCAATGTATCACTTGATTTACTTATCCTTTTACAGTCCAGACAAAATTATCAGATCCAATGGGCTGATTATCTATYCCTGCCCTCAGAACAGGCAAGCAAGCAAACAAATGAACAAACAAACAAACAAACTCAAACAAATAATAAAACCTTACCAGCTCCCTCCCACATCAAACCTACCAGAAACCAGCCAAACAAATAAATCCCCAAAGTTCATATTCTAGGAGATATTTTAGCCAACTACATTATTTTTGTTAAGTATCTTACCGCAAGATAGAATTAGTTAAAATAGAAGATGAATCCCATTTTTCAGGATGCAATAGGTAGCAAAGAACCTTGCAAAGCAAAAGAATGCAATTAATTAAAACAACAGCTTTAAAATACAGCACACACACCTTTCTCTTTCAGACTGAAATATGGATTTAACACAGTAAGTAGTAGTAGTGAAAACATAACAGCATTTACCCATTACACAAGGATAATATATCTCACTGATCATTAATTTGGAAAAGATATCAATGAAGGAAATATCTTTTAGTGATATCACATCCCAGAAGAATTTTTCCTGGGCTTTCGCCTACAAAAAAATATTTTCTCAGTTTGTAGATAGGAGGTGGGGCAAAAATAATATAAGAAAGTTACAGGAGATCGAAAAATTACAAGGAAGGCTTTCAAAGTCAAATTCTCATAATCTGCACAGTAAAAAATAATGTAAAAAGAAAATATAAAGACAGTGACTTTGAAAATCCAGCCCAAAACAGAGTCACTATCTCTTTTAATTGCCATGTAGGAAATCATGTTTAACTTTTATTCAGCAGCTTTCACTCAGCATTGTGTATGAATCCTAATGCTCTTTGCTGGCATGTATTACTCACTGTCTCTTGATAAATCCCATTAAGTTTCTCTAATGAGCTGCAAGCTGCTGTTCACATGAATTTACCTATGATCAGTCTTGTCCTTTTGCATCTCCATGCCTTTGTGTAACCCGTGGCTAATCGTTCACACTGTTGATAAGGAAAAGCACAGTAAATATTCTTTCACCAGWACCATAACCTATACTGCAAATCTCCTCTGCCAATACAGAGGAATTTTGGGTAAAAGTTAGCAGACAACACTGAAATTAGCAGTTCCATGGTTTCACATTGTCTGTGGATCATATGCAGGTACATTTGTTAGGGTTTTCTTAACCAGAATATTTGAAAAAGTGTAATAAAGGGATATAAGTTGTATAACTTCAAGCTTCTTTCTTTTTTTAAACAAAATTTTTATACTGGAAAACTCAGTATGTGTATTTAAGCCCAAATGAGAGATTATGTCCAGTCAGAATATTTAGCTAGAATAAAACAGCTGTCCAATAATTCGGCGACACCAATTTTTATGCATAAGCAGCAAATTATAGTCCTTCCTCTGAATAATGTTGACGTTATTTCACAGGAATTCTGGGATGCTGTGGTCACACCACCAACGGTTGTTCAGATTTTAAGATTGCCACCTGGTTTGACCAGTGGCATTTGGACACGCCTCTGAGAACACACAGGGGTTAAAAGCAGGGCTGCTGGCTCAGGAAGGCCTTTTTGATTTTCCAGCGGCAAAGAGATGGACCTCTCCCCCGGCCCAGATGCCGGCTGGGCGGGAAGAGGGGAAAGCCACGCGGCCCTGAGGTAGGCCAGGCCTGGGACAGAGATGGGAAGTAGGCCTGGCCTGGCCCCCGAGGGTGGAAGCGAGACACTGGGCAGCCCCACCCCGGGAGATGGAGAGATGGAAGAGCATTGAGAGGTATTGGGCAGCCCCCCCCTCCCCCGGGAGACAGAGAGCGGAGGCAGCCGGTGCTTGTGACCTTGAAACGTGATAAACGTGTTCAGCAGCAAGCAGCATAGCTGAGAAGGAGAAGAAGGGGGGGGCGGGGTGCACTGAGAGAGAGTCCAGCTGCTTGGAGGTACTTTAAACGCTTTTGTGGATGATGAAAACGCCGCAGAGCATTGAGCTTTCCTGGAGAGGAGACGGAGTAGAGGGTGAAGAAGGAACTGAGTAAGTGAGATGGAGGTCTGAGCAAGGAAGACATAGAAGAGCTTTAGTGTGAAGGGATGATGAAGTAACTTATGCTGGACTCTTTTGTGTAGCCATGGACTGTTTCCTTGTGATACARAGACTGCATCCGGGGGGGACAGTGCCCCAGAGCCAGGAGGACTCAGTGTGGATACCCCTCGGCCCCAGGGGGTGCAAAAGAAATGGGGGGGACAGGCGTCCCAAAGGAGAGACTGTGCCTTTTTGCCGTGGGACAATGCATCCTTAAAAAGACAACCCTCAAAGAAGCTCTGGTCCAGTGGTGAGAGCACTGAACATGAAAAGGAAGAGGTCACCATGGCCACAGGAAGGACTCCTCCCCTCTCCTCTGGATGAATTGAGGATTGAGTATTCCAAAGGGTGGTACCAGACCAAGTGTTGGTGATTTGGGAAATGGATAGTATTGGGAATTTGGTGGGGAGGAGGAGGAGGAGATGCATCTGTGCAGTTTTCATTTTCCTTGTGTGTTTTCTTTCTTTCATTGTAGTTTAGTGTTTTTCTTGTAGTTTAGCTAATAAAGTTTTTTTTTAGTTTTTTTTTTCTCCCCTAAGTAGGAGCCTGCTTTGCTTATTCCTGGTCACATCTCACAGCAGGAACCAGGGAGAGGGTATTTTTCATGGGGGCACTGGCATTGTGCCAGTGTTAAACCATGACAAATGTAAAATTTTAAATCTTGACTTTTTATAGCTGAGTTTTTCACACAGTATAGCATAGTAGGGACAAGCCCAAAGCTGAAAAGGGTACTTTCAAAACTAGTGTATAGGTTGCACAAAGCTTTAGATAAACTCTCTGAAACAAACAAACATGTTTAAAACAAATAAATACAAAAAGATAGCTTGTTCTGAGAAGTAGACAAAATCAGACTCTTTATTAGAACTTCTGCTGAAACTAGTGTAAATGTTATTATCCAATGGATTGGAGAATAATAATTGGAGATTATTATGCTCCCATGTTTTACAGGAAGTCCGTGGGCAGAATTACTTCTGCAGATACCTGATTTTTCCAAATATGGATTTTCCCACTTTTAGGATTTAAGTGACTTTTTAGTGATGATTTAAGTGATTTTTAATTACGACCAAAACCACAGGACATACCAGGTCTTCCCTGACCATTAGTGAGCATTCTGCAGACTATCATTTGCAAGACAGAAACACCTCAAAAAATGCCCTTGGACACTGAGTTGCTCTAAATGCAGGGAGACAATGAATAACCACTTGTGTAACAGTACAGTAAATTTCTAAAGGAAAACTGCTGATTTTTTTAACAAAATGCGTGAATATCTCAACCGTGGTTTAGTTTTCAACACAAATTGCTGAAGGGCAAAATGACAGCTTTTGAACAAAAATAGTGGGAATATCCATATGCATTGCTGGTACTTCTTTATAGAGGGAAAAAAGAAGAGCTTGTACATTTGAGAGGTCTAGAGAATAAAACATGTAATACATCACTGTATATTACTTATTCAGAATGGACTTAGGTGTGTAGGTCTTTCTTAGCTGCACTAAGATAGCAAATGTAACTTTGCTTTCAACTAAAGTAGTCATAATTCTTGTGATATGAATATTTATTGAAGGAGTGGTTTTGAATGTTATTTATAAAGTTCTGTCATATAGAAAGAAGGTGTATCTATTCTGATATGATCTGTGGACAAAAAGATAGCAGATATCTGGCACTTCCATATGTCTAAGGACTGTGTAAGGCCGTTTAACAAAACTATGTAGAAGTATGTATTTCAATTTCATACATTGGAAACCTGCAGGATAGAAAGATGGTATAAACAGACAGCAAGATGTATGATAAAGCAAACAAATCCATCATCAGAAGACCTCCAGCCAGAGACTGCCCTTTCTGTGCTCACGTTTTTGAGAGTTTTGATCTCGTCTAATTTCCATTAAATCTTTATATTCTGTTTTGTTTCAAAAACATCTCAGATATTTGCATTTCCTCTTTCAACTTTTCAGCACAGTGCTGTCACAGATGTCAAAATTGATTAATTTTTAAAAATTACGTAATACAGAAATTCTCCAATGGTCTCATACCTAGAGAGTCCTAATTTAACTGTGTTCATAAATTTACTCATTAAGCAATATCTTGCTTTAAATCTAGTTTGGAAAGGGTTGTCATACTTGTTTTTTCATAACGTTACTACTGTGCCTGGTCTGACTCCTGCTATATACACAAGTGTGTCATATTTGTAGTAAATCATGTTTAAAATCCAGTTCTAGGGTCTGAAGTGTCTGAAGTGACACAGATAAAAATTCAGTTTTCACCCATTTCTTGGGCTAGATTATGCTATTTGCATAGATTGATTTGGGTCAGCCAGAAGTAGCCATTCAGTCTTATGAATTGTTGAAAGGAAGCCTTTACAAATTTGTTTCATGAATATTTTGCAACAGCATTTGCAAAGGAATCTGATAGATATTGAAATGCAAAATGATATTTGGATATCCAGCTTATTATAACTAAAATAGTTTTAAATTTTATAATATTTCATAGAGTGAATATAGATCTATTTAGATTTTTTTCCAAGGCAATCCAAATGTCAAAGAGGAAGCCCATAAATATTTAATACAAATACTTTAGGAAGTATATTAGCTGTGCTGTGCAGCTAATATAATATCTCCAGCTCTCTAAACTGTGGTACTTAAATATCTCAAAGTTTAGCTGCTTTCCCTCAAATTCAGCTAACCTCAAGTACAAATCCAAGGGAAGATGGTTCCGAAGTCTCTGGTGGAAGTGATTTTCCTGTGAATTTCTTGTAGATCTTGTTCCTTTTAAAAGGACAGTAGATCTGACTATACAGCTACTGTGAGAACAAGTATTTGTGTATCTGTGAAAGTTTTCAACATTTCCTTATAGTCTACAGTCTGTTAAAGAGCAGACCACCTAAGGTGCTATGGTGCTGCATGAGGCTGTGCTCCTCCAGCTGTGACGGTTTTTCCCCCCAGGGAAAGGTGGGATACCTCCCCTGATCACATTGAGCATCTGTTACTCTCAGGACATTTAATCCTAGAACAGCTAGAAAAAATGTCTGTATGGATTCTAATATATCTAAAAGGGAAAAAGCAACCATGATTACAAGGTGATTTCACTCGAAAACTTCAAAAAGAGAATTATTTTACAATAAGGTTTTTTGCATTTTAACAAATAATTTGCAATAAATTCTTTCATTTGAACATTATATGTTCCTTCATTATGTTAATAAAAGAAGAGAACACTAGCATTTTTTGGAGAATTTTGTGAGTATTAAAAGCAGCAATTTTCTACAGGATAGGGTAGCTAGGGATGAATTTGAACAAGCATCTTGAGATCTCACTACCTGCAGGCCACAGAATGCAATTTAGTCATTGGAGTTTCTTTGTCTACTCTGTAAATCCACCTCAACATTAACTGTTTTGTAATTACCTTTTGTATTTTGCTTTTCTCAGTCTTGCATTTCAAAATCTGATGTAACCTTTGGAGATAACCTTTTAGTCATTATAAGAATTTAACCTTCTTGCAGCAAACCTATACAAAATCAGCATAGGCTTGTTTTATTGATGTGTATTATCAGATGAAAACTGAAAAATGGCTACTCAATAGTGTAAAACTTACCAAATGTTTGTGATGAAGAAAATCTTATATCTGGTGATACCTGTATGAAAGCTGCATTATCCTGTGTCCTGTAGGTGCTGTGGTTTGTTGAATCATACCTCTTCACTAAACAAGGACATTTTCTCTGGACATCATGAAATACATGGTTTTGCAAGTATCTACAGAGAGGTGAGACTGTCTAAAAAACTCATCTTTGGAAAGATACGCTAATTCATAATGAAGAACAGGTATCTGAACTAAAGCTCCCCACAAAATTCTGTCACACCTCAAGAAGAAAATATTTTTCTCAAAACGAAAATTTATTTACTTTGAGATTTACTTTAGGAGGTACCACAACTTTTGAAAGGGAAAAAGTCCTTCACATGAGTACTTGTCATCATCAGTTGGAATAAGATTCATGCAGAAGAAACTTTGCTATTCATTCTTTTAGAGGCCTCAATTTTCCACCTACTTTATAAAATACTTGAAAATTAGGTATTTTGAAATATTTCTAGATAAAGTAATGATTTTGTATGAAAAATGGACGGGACAGAACAGCAATTATGAAAGTTTAAATTTCAAGGAGGTTTAATGAAGCCGTTTACCTTTAGGTTAACTAAAGCCAGTTTACTCAGCTGTAATGTAAAATTGGGATGCTGCAAGACTAAAGTCTAGGAGAAGTATTTTGGTACACAGTCAGTTTTTCACTTTCTTTTCAGGCACGTGCTCTGAAGCAAGAATGGTTTTCAAGTCTGATTTATGGAGTGCTGTCCTAATGTAGTGCTTGAAGAATAAATATGAGCATTATAATGTACGTAAAAGACTTGAAATCTACACAGCCAAGCTTTGGATTACTCAGGTACTTTTTAAACTAGGAATTACAGTAAACCGAGACAGACAAATGCACTCACCATTAATGTATTCATAAATATTAAATTATATCATGCTTAAGCATATCACAGAAAGTCTTCTCATAGTCATGGATAAGATACATTCCTGAGAGATAGAAGTTCATTCAAGCATCTGTGAGCAAGGCAGTATTTTTAACCTATCTCCTACAGTCCATAAAATCTATTTAGCAGAAAGGCTGTTGGGCTCAGTACTTACTCCCATTGTGACTTTCCAAAGCTCAACACAGCAGACATTCAGAGAGAAAGATTAATAGTCTGTGAGCTTGAGACAGGTATGGGAAATACCTATTTTAATGTGCTCAAAAAACTTTGCTCAAGAGGTAGGCAGCTAATTCTTTGGTGTTGTAAAGTCAAAAAGATTTGGGGATTCTAGTGGCCGAAAGCAGTTTTTAGGAGGCAGATTGGGGTCATGGCATCTACCTGCTTGTTTGGAACCACAAAGATTTCACACATTCTTTTTCACTCTAATTTTTAAAACATGAAATAATATTGAAAAATTAAACTTCTATAACAAAGACTGTAGATTAACATCAGAATGATTGAGATTTGTTCATAATTTAGCAAAATTCTTTGTAAATGCCTCAGATGAGAAATCAAGACCCATAATCCTACTCACTGTGTCTCATAGTTGTTGAGTCCTGTCTAAAAAAACTGGTAGAAGCTGTTATCATACATACTATAAACTGTGAGAGAAAATAAGTACATTACTTATCCATACGTTTGATAGAGGTAGAAAATATCAGATGTGGATAGAGATGCTAAAATCCTCTATCTACCTTTTCTCAAAGGCTCAATGATCCTCTTGAACATGGAAAAATATATTGTTTGTGAAAGGCATATCATACCAGCCAGCCTTTGAGACTTGAAAAGCTGCCAAAGTTGCTACAAGCATTTTTAGTCTCATGAAAATAGTGACAATTTTCTTGATAGTGTAGGGTTTTCATCTGAACGGAGTGACACCTTACATAATGGCCCCATACTTCAAATGTTATCCTCTGCCATCAGGCACAGGCAGTCATTCATCTATTTGATACTGACAACTTTGCAATGTTAAAAATAGTTTGAAGGGCTAGGACATAACACTCCTGTATGTCTGGGCTCTTTGAAGCACCTTCCTAACAAGGTTAAAAAAACCCAGCCCTAAGGATTCTGAAAATTAACAGGAAATCACAGGTATCAGTTACGTACAAAACAGAGCCTGGGAGATCCCTCTTCAATAATAATAGATTAAAAGCAAAAGAGATATATTTTATTAGAAGATAATGGATGTTAATTGCCCCTTTTTTTGCAAGAATCAGTTGGARACTGAAAATCCTAAAGTAGGTCCTATTGATTCCTTGTCTTCATGAGGACTTCACAACCGCAGTCAGGATCAGCAGCCATTATGTCTAGGCTTAGTTTCTTCGTCAATTGTTTCCCAGCAGTCTAAATTAATGAGAAAGATGAATGGTGTAAGATCACCAGTGTTCTTTGAAGTGTTTCATTTCACTGCTTGTGGTGTGAAGAAATTTGATACTTCAGAGTGTTCAGTTAAGCTTCTTAGAGACCACATGACAAGTCCTGCTGTTTTTCATGATTATGTGTATTTGATTTCAATTTTTTTGAGTTTTACTGAATTCTCTGCCCTGCAATAGGCACCATTTGGTTCTTCTAACCTTCAAGGGTTGCTTTCTGCTTGAATTTTTTTA
The DNA here is from genome assembly GCA_014549065.1 of Cardinalis cardinalis. NCBI lineage: Eukaryota > Metazoa > Chordata > Aves > Passeriformes > Cardinalidae > Cardinalis > Cardinalis cardinalis. Next base: position 994,263 of record JACDOX010000228.1, on the reverse strand, counting down.
AGACATGTTCATATTCTCATTCTAAAATGTCTTGCTGAAATTTCTGTCTGGGTCGGGCCTCTGAAACTAATACAGCTGCTGAGGTCACCTGATTTCCAAGTCTGTTTCTAACTGCATTTTCTGTGCAGTAAGTCAAGTTGTCTTTGCTACAGCTGCTATGTACAGGCAGAGCCTAGTACCAAATGAGCAGGGACTGTTGTCACTGAAATACAGCTGAGATGCAGTCAAAATGTCTTGGTATTGCACTAGCCATCTGACAGTGTTCTTATTCTTCTCACATCTATGGAACAGAAGCACAGTTTGCAAGACAACTACCCAAGGAAAGGAGTGCCATAGCCAGTGATTAAAACTTCATGACAAAAGGTACAATAAAATAAATACATTAAACCACAGATTTTTATCATGTTCTAGTAGAGCTGCACGCTACAATCTATATGTAATAACATTGTCGAGTCTATGTCAATCATGACTGTAGGACGTCTTTTTCTGTATTATCCTCAAAGGCAGAATCATAACTACTTTTCATGCTATGCCTGTTAAATACCCTTCTGTGAGCGCAGAAATCCAGCACATCACTTCTTAGAAAAATCAATTAGGAAATTTTTGATCATTTTGAAAATCAAGCAAACTCAACTCTTTTTCTTTCACAGTTTGTCTCCTAGCTCATTGTTCCTTTGGACCTTCTGCCTAACAGTACACTAAGAGGTGGAAGAGAAGCAGACAGAAGTGAAAGGTTTTCAAACCAAAATAAAACAATGGAAAAAAGGAAGTACTTCTCTCTCTTTCTTCTAGCCCACAATATAAAAAATACATATATTTATATATATATATTTATAATGCTGGAACATATTTACTGCATAAGCTCTACCCACTGCATAGGTATGAAATTTAGTATAGCAACACACTTCGCAGGCTCCTCTGATTTAAGTCAGTGAGAACTTTTCCTTTACTTTCTAGAATGCATACATATATGAAACATTCAGAGGGGTTCACTGAAGTTAGTGTAAGTACTCAAGTCTTGCTCCATGCTGAAGTATTTAGTCACATACATTGCTATATTAATGCTTTATTGAAAAAAAAGTTGGTCTCATGCACATTGCACAAAATTAATCCCACAAAATTAATTCATAGGAACACAGTAGCTGACTGGAACAGTTTCGTTTACTAGCTGTAACAATGACGGTACAAAACAAATCCTTTGTGCCTAGATATTCAAAACTTAGATTCTGCAACTACTGATTATTCTGATAAGGAGCTAAGGTGTTAAATATCAAGACACTGGGTTTTGGTCTTTGTACTGCAAAGGAAAACTCAATTTGCAAAACCAGAAAAATACCTGTATGTAAGGATCAGTTTTACAAGACAATCCAGTTTTTCTCACAATTAAACAAAATTCCTTATTGATTTTTTAAATTTATGTAGTATTTAATGAGGTTATCAAACAAGTCATAAAGACAGAACTTCATCTGAAGTGCTGGCACTTAGATGTTACTAATTTGTGACCTAAATTTAGCAATAAAAATTGGGTAGTGTTTTGACTGTTAAATTTCCCAGAGATTAAATGTCTGAATTTTTAACTAATAAATTATGCAATAAACCTGTAATGAGAATAGATTAACTGCTGAATTGAAGTTCTGATATTTACAGAACTTGGATCTCCTGATTTTTCCATGTTATTGGCCATAAATAAACAACAAAAAATCTGGTTTAAAAATGACAAACTAAAATGAGATCCAAATGCTTAGGATATAGATGTAGGTGTCTACACCTCTTTTTTCTGGTGTTCTTTGTTCACTAGCATTTTAACTTATCCGTTAACTCCTTTTTGGATATGAAAATGCCTGTGAATAGTCAGTTCTTTTTGTACCAGGACTTCTCCCCAGGATCCTTCAACTTTGTGACACAACATCTGAAAGTCTCAGTTGATAAATCAGTGTGCAATTAATTTAGTTCATGCCAGCACAATAAGGACCTGTAAATATTTATAGATTTCTGTGGATTAAATAATGACAACTTAAAAAAGTAGTGTTAGTTATGTTCTTTTGTATCATATGGTGGACATGGAAGGAACAAACATGTTTGTCTAGCAATGGCTTCTGCTTATAGTAATTGGGCAGGATATTTGCAAAACACCCACATAATTCAGGAACTAACAGTTGAGACAAAATTAGTTGCAACAGCATTGTAAGTATAGAAGATAGCATAGCGAACAAAACCACATTTGTAAGAGCACCAGAGGCTTTGGTTTGGATATTTAATTTTATTGGCAGGATGGAAATTCTGTATCACCTGGACTTAAAACATGCATAATTGGCATTGGCATGAACTCTATACTAAAGAACTTTTTAGTCATAGTCTATTCTAAGAGGATTTATGGTTTGGTACAAAAAACCGTTACTGCCACTTCTTATGTACTTCACTTTCAAGGTTGACCATCAAGGTTTTAGATTTTCGTACTAAATACAGAGCATTACAAGCGAGACATGGTTTTCAATTTAGTGTAAAATTTATAGGTATAACATCAAGAAATGCAAATCATGGAATGATAGAATGTTTTGTGTTGGAAGGGACATTAAAAATCATCTAGTTCCAACCCCTGCGCCATAGACAGAGGCACCTTCCAGAAGATCTGGTTAATCAAAATCCCCATAGAACCTCGCCTTCAACAATTCTAGGGATAGGGCATCCACAAATTCTCTGGATAACCTGTGTCAGTGCCTCATCATTCTCACAGTAAAGAATATTTTTATAAGAGCTAATCTATCTCTACCCTCTGAGATGCTGAAAAAATTGACAGTATTACCAGTTTAAATATATGTGTTCTCATAAGACACTTGGAAAGAGCTAATTATCATAAATTCCATGGAAGAGAGGAAGTTATTGTATTTGCAAGTTAGAAAACATTTAATAATGTTTCACAATAACAAAAAGGGAACAAACAACCATTTTAAAAGGTACCTAGAATTAATTTTCTTAACACAAAATCAAATCAAAAGTGACCCAGAACTGATTTTGAGAAAACTTGCATTTTGTGACCACTATGGTAAAATGGATGGAAAGAACAACTTGATTTGAAGCTGTGATAAAGTTCCCTGCAGTGCTTCTACATTTATATTCATGAAGATGCCATTAAGACTCAAAATTTATTCAGAGTGCCAGTAGTCCTTTAAGAATATCTTATGCTAAACATGCAATAATTAAAAAGGTCTCAGCTTTCTTGCAAAGTTCCTTCATTTTCATTAATTCAGGAAATTTTTGCAGATCTTTTCCAGAGATAAAAACTACACTCAAATAAAGAAAGTAGCGTACTGAAAACAATATTGATGGTGAATTATACTGGTATTTTACACACCAGATTGAATGCAGGTTAATACAATTTAAGGTTGCTACAAATACCTCTGTTAGAGACATATCACTTGTATGCACTATTATAAAGTATTGTTTACAACCCCAGAACACTGAGAGGAACTGAGCAGCAAGTAGAACAAAATTAAGGGGAAGGTGGGAAACTTCAGGGTCAGTAATGACGCTGTTAGTTTTTGATAATTCTTCATTCTGCTTTCCCCTCAGTAGAGGAATTCCTACCCTCTCTGGGTATACTGTTACATTATTCTTTTACTTTCTTTCCCACTTTCCCAGTTTCTGTTGTTTCTTCAATTATCATTCCATAGTAGATTTACTGTTTAAACTTCCCAGTGCAGTATAGTCCACATAAATCTGTGGAACAGACTGAAAGATCTCTCTACCAAGCCATTAGTTTAACTGCCAGCAAACTGGCATAAGTGCTGACTGGAGGTGGAATATATTCCAAACTTATCTAGCCCAAAGGAGTAGCCATTTTATCCCCAAGCATTCATTTAAAATTTTTCTAGAAAAAGGAGGGCATCTTGGAGGGAACAGCAGCTTGCTCAGACTAACCTTGCCTAAACATAAGGTTTGAACCAGGAGATCTCAGGAGGTCCTGCCAACCTCAGCTGTTCTGTCTCTAATACAGGAATCTCGTAGTATAGAGGTGGGTCAGCGTGTGAATTTAGATGCTTCATTAAAACATTTAAATATACTTTCAGAAACATTATTAAACACAGAAAAGCCAGGCTAAAGGCTCAAACATACAGGACAGGGTATTTTAAGTAATAATTGTGAAAACCCACATGGTCATTTAAGTAGCTCCTCATAGAAGAATGGAAATATTTTTTTTCCTCTGGAAAGAAGCATACTGGACTATTTATTTGGTAGGTTTGGCCTTTCATTTTCTTTTTTTCTTTCAACTGCAATGAATTCTCCATTTCTTTTCGCATGACTTCTTAATATCTTATTGAATAAATAGAATGTATTAAATTACTCAAAAATCTTTTTAAAGCCATAGACAGCTCTTTCTTAACTCAACTCAGATGCATTTATGAATTACACTCATGGCTTCTGAACAGGAAATTGACCCAGAGGGATTTTAATATATTTATGAAATAGGGCATTTCATGTGCAACAAGTAAAATTATTCTTATTTGTGTGGGTGTTTTTTCAGTTTCTGGGTGGTTGTGAGATATATCCAAAACTGTGCTCTGTAGAATAAATTGAACAAAACTCACATATAAAATAAGAGAAACAGCACGCTGAGCATGATGAGATCTTCCTGCTATCAGTCCCTCCTGTTGTTTACCACTCTGTTGTCACTGGAGTTGATGCAAAGATGCCAAACTATCTGCAGCCATCTAAAGAGTTTCTAACTTGCAGGTCATAGCCATGGAGAAATCATCAGATTTACTTCTGCAACAGAATTCTCTACTTCCAAGACACGGTTCTGAGGCAAAACTGAATGTATCATCTTTTCCCAAGACTTTTTTTTCCCACTGCCTTGTACACTTAAAATCTCTGTTGCTATTATTTAGTAGAAGCCTGGTTTCATTCATTACTTCGAGCATCTCTAGAGAAAGATCCACTGATATTTTAGTAAAGTATAGGATTTTGGTTTAGTGTCACAATTTTATTCAATGAATGAACTTTCATGTCTGTTTTGTATTAGTATCTAGATTTCAAAACAAAATCAGATTTCTTATGAAAAACTTAAATAAACCCCTGGAAATGTCTGTTCTCCACAGAGGTCATGATGTTCAATTTAAATTTCAAACCTCTGTACATTGTAGTCAGATGTATGTTTACTATATGTTATAGCATTTGCATAAAAACAATTACATATTTGATAGTTATTTTTAGCATTTGCAAAAAGGAAAAAAAATCTTAATTAATTAAATATTTTAAGGTAATTTCCCAAAGAAAGTCCTTACCGGCTAAGTACAGGCAGAAATAAATGAGTAATCTCAAGCTCACCATTCTACTGCTTAAAGTAATTTTTTTGGTATGTTAAGAAAATTTATGTCAGAGTATGAAAAATTCTTTGTTAGGGAGAATCACAAGCCTAATGAGAAAATAACTGTATGTGACATGAGAACTGGCACTTAAACCGCTACTTAATATGTGTTTTATGCAGTGCAGATAAATTAATTATTAGAAAACTGTGAATATGCTTGCACTGTTAAGATAAATAAAAATCTGACTCTCATTAATTTTCTTCCCAGCTGCTGCTATAACTGCAAGACATTTTTCACAACATTTCTTTCTCTCTCCCTCCATCTTTTTTTTTGTGTGTATCCTTCTCTTACAGCACACRTGGGAGACGGTACATACCAGCATATCTCTTAGTTGCAGAAATGTTTGGTTCCCTGCTCTTCACTTCCTTACTTACTGAACAAAGATTTCCAAACCATAATCATAAACTACCCATTGAAAATAAATCAGAAGGGTTATAAACTGCTACAAACAGATGTTTGAAAGGCATTGCTACAAGCTTCATGTGCAATGCAGATGCAGTAAATAATCTGGGGCTTCTGCCTCCTTTACCACTTTGATGAGCTTGCCTTCTTATATCCTAATAGAAAACTAATGAGTAGTAAATTCAAATTATATGTCAGGTCAATCACTTCTACAAGACTGCCTGCTTCATACAAAAAGTATTATTATGGCAAGTTTTAAAATAAATATATAAATGGTAAATTCTTAGAGAGGTCAGTTTTTGAAGTGTGAAAATGATCCAAAGAGTTTACATCTTGCTATAAACGTTGGGTTGCACCATTTTAAGTTGTTACAATATATGTGATGTTGTGGTGTGCACGGTTTTTGTAAGGGTTTGGTTCAGTTTTGTACTTTATTATTCGTTTAAAATAATAGCCTTGTTCAGGGTTTCCCCCCCTCCCCCCTTCCCCTCCCTTTTTCCTCCCCCTGTGTGCCCACTGTAACTTACCCCATTATTTCAGTTACTCCCGCCCCTTTTTATGATAATCCTTCT
>JACDOX010000228.1:811581-987283 GCA_014549065.1 Cardinalis cardinalis | reverse complement strand
GGCAGGAGACTTCTTTCTCCTTTTAATGCCTTTATTAAAAAGTGATCAGCTCAGGGTGGGGCAGCTCGACGGTTCTGCAGTCTCCGTCGTCTCTCCCAGGTGACGCTGAGGAGGAGGACACGTGCAGCTCTGTCCHGAGGGGCAGAGCTGGGGGGTCTGGTCCTCTTGGGAGCCGTGGTGGGCGTGACCCCAGGATGGTGATCTGTGCCTCCTCGCTGCTCCAGGTCTTGCAGCTCAGACAACTGCTCGCTCAGGGTGAAGGAAGGGGCGATGAAGGTTCTTCTCTGTAGRCTCAGCACACTGTGCCTCACATCCAGCTATCACTCCAGTTTCTCAAATCTATATTGGCTCGCTATTCTAGGGGTCTCTTAGTTTGGGGTTGCAGCTTCCCATGGCATGCTGGACTTGTTAATTTGCATGCCCCCTCCTTCAGCTTGTCTCCTTTCTCGCTGTCTAGGGAGGGAATTTCCACCCATTCAGCSAGCCGGCCAGGGCTATTACTGAGACAAAACAACCATTAACGACAACGACTTGTAATTAACATAACAGAAAACACCTAGCTAGAGGTTTGAGTCCTCTCTGTAACCCTTTCTCTTCACAAAAAAAAACAGGCAGATTCATTGTTCATAACATTAAATGTGTCATAAATTCCTCTGAAGTATTAGCATACACCATCTGAATACTTCCATAGCTGTTTGGCATATTCTTGACTGTGATTACATGTTTATACAGTGAATTATAGAAATTTTAAACAGTGGTTAATTGAGAAAAGTTTTCAAGAAAATTCAGCAGTAGTAAACACTATGGAAAAAAAAATCTTAAGGTGTCTTTGATAAAATGGCCTCATAAACTGTGCACCAGAAAGTTTGACATTGGAGTTTAAAGGTTCTGAATTTGTCTCTGAGAAATGCATTTTAAAGCAAGTGTCATAGTAAGGGGATCTTCAAAGGCTGCTGGTAAAAGCTAAAGTCCTTACTTCCTTCAAAACAAAACAAAAAAAATAACCCATGGAAATATTTTTTTTCTTTCTGACAGAAATCTCGTCTTCATATATAAAGAAAGAGTAATTATTAATTTCACTCACATAAATTTTCTCTCACCAGAAGATTCCTTTATTCACTTATATTCGTTTGCTTTATCCTATGTACCGCTTATCTTTTAAAAGTTGGCATTATTTAATAATGTTTCTTAGGATTTCTAAGCCCACTAAAAAATCAGGTGAGTCTAATGTTCTTGTGTAAGTGCAAGACCAGTGAATGTCTTAACTAGTGTCTGAGAGCAGATATTTTTTAGCTCAGCATTAATTTTCTGACAAAACAACACCAGAAAAACCCCATAAGGTACTAAAGATTTAATGATCTTTTGATGCAGATTTCTGAATAATTAATGCAATAACTGTAGTTGAAATGGATCAAGTGTTACCACACTGCAGTTTCTGAAAGTGTTGTTACTCAAAGGTTTGTCAAATGAAGAGTTTGTCAAGCATTTTTCTCTGTAAATCTTTTCAGGAAAAAAAAAATTTCTCAATTTTCTCTTCACTGCCTAATCAATCTATTTATAGACTTGAGAAAAACCCCAAACATATTTTTGTTCTTTGTTTTCCAGTTTTCAATGTAATGGAGAATATGTAAAAATCTTACAGATATCACAGCATAAGTGGGCATTTTTCCAGTTGGGGCCACTGCTGAATCAAATGGGTGTTCTGCTGATGGAAGACAGAGGGAAGGCAGAATCACTGAATGCCTTCTTTGMCTCAGTCTTCACTAATGGCCCTCAAAAGCCTTCAGACTGCTGAGAGAGAAAGACTGGGGGAAGGAAAATGTGCCCTTGGTCAGAGAAGGTTGGATGAGAGGATGGTTAGATGGACTTAAAGCTCATAAACCCATGGTACTTGATGGGATGCACCCACAGGTGCTGAGGGAGTGGGCAGATGTTGTTGCTAGGCCACTCTCCATCATCTTTGAGAATCATGGAGAACAGGAGAGTTTCCTGATGGATGGAGAAAAGCCAGTGTTACTCATCTTTCAAAAGGGAAAGGAGGACTTGGGAAGCTACTGGGAAACAGCAAACATCACCTCCACCCCTGGAAATGTGATGTAAAAATTACATCGTTCTGGATGTCACCACCAAGCATGGAAACGAAAAGAAGGTGATCAAGTGTAGTCAGCTTTACCAGGACTCACAAAGGGGCAAAACATGCTTGTCAAATACGAAAGCCTTCAGTGATGGCACGGCAGGATGCATTGATATGGGGAGAGCAATGGATGTTGCCTACCCTGGCTTCAGGCTTTTGACATTGGGTCCCACAACATCCCTGTAGGTAARCTCAGGCAATGTGGGTTAAATGAAGGGACAGTGTGATGGAACAAGAACTGTCTGAATTGTAGAGCTCAGAGGGCAGTTATCAGTGGAGTAGAATCCAGCTGGAGGCCTGTAGTCAATGGCATTCCCCTGGGACCCATACTGGGTTCAGTCCTGTTCAGCTTGTCTATCTAATCTTTGACCTGGACAAAGAGATAGAATGCACCCACAGAAAGTTTGCTGGGGGGAGTGGCTAATCCATCTGAAGGCTGTGCTGACCATCATCAAGACTCTGATAGGCTGGAGAGCTGGGCAGAGAGAAACCACATGAGGTACAGCAATGGAGAGTGTAGGGTCCTGCACCTGGGGAGGAATAACCCCAAGTGCCAGCACAGGCTGGCCTATTGGAGAGCAGCTCTGCAGAGAAAAACTTCGGGTTTGGTGTTGCCCCCTGAAAAATATCCATTTGCTTCCTGGGTATTCTAAGATACCTGGCCCTTATAACACAAAACATTTCCATTTCCACCTGATATTCAACTTATTTTATTTTTTTTTTTAATTTTTATTTGGTTTTGTTTTTCTGTGTATATTTTTGGGGTTTTTTTTTGTTTTATTTYGTTTTGTCTGCAAAAAGCTAAAAGGAAAAACACATGTTCTTAATTATTTTAATTTTGCAATAGCTCTGATGTGAGCATTTCAAAAGTGAAGAAAAAGAGGACACTGAAAAAACAGTACAAATCTTAGTAAACTAAATCACACATGGTCATCTTGGGACACTACAGAATAATTTTGACCTGTCAAAGGAAATAATGACCTTTACAATGGTAATAATATAAGAAGAAGTAGAATGTTTTTACATAGTAAAGTCATTCTGAGATGATAGTTAAAAAAAAAAAAAAGATAATATCAAGTGTTAGGGGAAAGACCATACATTACTTGACTTGTACCAAAATGTAATGAACAAAAAAGCTTGAGGAACAGGCTGTTTAAAAAGTTAAACATAAAGCAATTCAAAAAGAAGCAATTAAAAAAAAAGCCCTAGAAATGCAGTAAAAGAATCACACAATTTGTGTGACTCTAACAGGGAAAGAACAGGCAATAAATCAGTCATTGGGAAAAAGGAAATGACTCAGCCTTCTGAGAAAATTCAGTGAACAAAAGAGGTAACTTAGGTCAACATGGTGAACCTTTCTCTTTGCCCTAATATCTAGTTTGTGTCAATAACATTTGATACGTTCTCACAGCCATTTTTGAAAACTGGTTATGAGAAACTAGTTTATCAGTTTCCCAGAAGCAAATATACTAAGAAAATATATTTCTCTTTGGTTGCTTTGTTAGTGTCATACACTCTAAATGGTGCCTTTTCAAGACAGGTTTTGCCTAAAACAGACAGACGATTCCTGATGTTTTGTAAGATTTTATATAATAAAGCACACTTGTTACCACGGCTAAAAATAATTAATAAAGCAAAAGAGTAATTAAAAAGAGAAGAGCATTGTGGCCAAGGATGATAGAAATTATGATTATGAGCATATTTAAATCAGATGGTAAAGTTGATAATAAGCCTTCAGGATTTTGGAGCAAAAATGCCTCTTGATTCTGTAGCAGAATTCCTACTAGAGGTTTCTTATCTTCATACAGACACAAGATGTTATTGTATTTACAAAAAGCAAAAAAAACACCACCCCCCCGCCCCCTTATTAATTCTTGATCCCACAGGCCCAGGTTACAAGGAAATTAGTTTTCAGAAGACAGTGACGCTGAAACTTAAGAGTGTTCAATTCAAATGAGGAACATTTCAATGCCGTATACACAACTGAAACTTCCCCACTGCATTAGGAGCATCAGATTTTGAGCTTTCTTTATATGAATCACTATGGCAATTACAAATTAGGAAAGCTAATTTTAACCAGCTTTGACACAAATGTGAATAGTTTTTGCTTGCAAGACACATAGGGACTCTAAACATAAATGAAAACTCTCAATATACTCCCTCCAGATTTTTTTCTATCTATTCAAAAAAGCAGAATGGAAATGAAAGAACAGGAGACACAACGAGGAAAGTGCACTCTGTATTTAGCAGGCCTAAAAGGAGCGACAAGAGCCACAGCAGTAAGAGGAGGAACTGCCTCATTCAGGTGGTTTTGGATGCAGCATTCTAGAGAGGGACTGTTTTGATATGCCAGCTGTGAAGAACTTCTGTTGTGGTATAGTTATGGCTGAGGCTATCCTTTAGTGTCCTCTGCACGTAGATTCTGTACTTGGCAAAGCCTCTTAATACCATGAACAAACATTTATTCAAAATTAATTATATTCTTAAATGAAACACCAGTCTCAGATATGAAGGCCCCCTCTAATAGAAGTCTACTGCTCTTATGGACTGAATGAGCAACTCTAAGTTATATACTAGTCCTCCTTCAATACATAAGAAATTAATGTCACTGTTCTATATTTTTTAAAAGTTCCAACATGTTTCTTAACTTATCTGATGGTAAGTAAAAGAAATGAGAATTCTTTGAGGGTAATAAGCAAATGTGGAAACACTTCATAAGCCTGAAATGTTTTGTAAACTAAATGTCATTATCTGAAGTGATGCCTTGAGAAGGCTGACTTAGAACAGAGGCTAGACAGAGTTAAAGAGAATCAAGTAGGCATTTACTAAAAGGCCTTAATGGTTACACTTTGGGCAGTACAAGAGTGCAGCCAGGGCTACAGCCAAGATGAACCCAAAATGGTCACAAAATGGATGACCAGTCACTCTCACTTTTAAAAGTTTTGGTCCATTTGTATATTGGAGTTAATTGTCCAGTTACAGCTTTAGCTTATGAAGTCTCATCCTTCCTGTTTGTCTCTCTTCAGTACACAGCTGTTTGTGCTCTTGGGGTCAGTTTTCCTTGCTCCCAAGGTAGGAAAGGAATTGTTTTGTCTATCTACTCTGTGAAGAGATCTTACCACCTCTTAATACAAAGCTCGGAACTACACACTAAAGCAGCACAGAATCTGAAAGATATAAAAGCTAAAATGTCAGGTATCCAAAGAAAGAAATTACAATATCAAACAAATTCCTAGGACCTCAGATCAGGAACTAAACTGCAAAAGGTGGCAGGAAATTACAGTGGGCCACAGAACATAATTTTCAAGAAAATCCTGTGCTCTTTCTTAAATAACAAGTTTCTAGAAGTGAATGTTCAGTTAGAAATCACGTATTATTGGAAATTTAATCATATTGATACATGGACGTTTCACTGTATTAGTGTCAAAGTGTCAACCCCCCAAATCCATCATCATGTGTTAATGACACAGATGGTAAATTCCACCATCAGAAACTGAATGGTTCACTTTTCCAGATACAGAGTGAATTTCTTTTTCATCTAAAGGGACCCTAATCTGCAAATCTTTCTTTTACACAAATGCTGTCTGCTAAAATCTTTTAAATTTTACCATGCCTTATTCAAACAAGAACTATATTTTAACAAACTGTCTAAAAGTTCAACTACTTTTAAATTTCTGAGCTAACATTTTTGATGTACATACCCCATTTTTATTCAATTCTTCTTATTGTGATGATTCTGTCATTGAGCTGCACTCTGCCATCAGAAAGAGCTTGTCATATTTTATGAAACAGATATGATGAAAATAATACATTAAAAGCTAAGAAAAAAGTGTAAAGCAAGAAAAGAACAAGAAGAAATATGGATTAGTGTGGCCTAATTTATGAACAGGATATTAAATTACTGGAACATAGCAATTACCTTTAAAAATGGCTCTGTCTTTATGTGCAGCTAAGAACATTCAAGAGACTTCACTGTGATTACTTTCTACATTTGTATCTGAGCAGCACATACAGAGTTCATAAAGAAACAAAGAGATTTTTTAAATATCTCAATTCTATTTTATCTTGCTGGAGTCAAAATCAATATTCCGTAATATTTGAAGTACCAAGCACTTAGCTTACTGATATTTCATTTCTTAAAAAATATTTTGTTATGTCCAATTAAAACATTTTAAACATTTTGTGCTTAATATATATTAAAGAGTTGAAAGCATTAAAAACTCTTCAAAACATAAATGTTTTTAAAATAAACATAAATAAAGCTGTTTTGAAACTCAATCTTAGTGCTATTCACCAGTAAGCTTAGTAAAATATCAGTAAGTAAATAATCAAATATGTAACTTTACATCTTTTCATTGCACACCTTAGATCTAAGCAACTTATAAGAAGATATTGTTTTAACTGTAGAATTACTGCTTTAACTACAAAGTTATTTAATTTTCCTAATAAAAAAGCTGAATTTAACTAAAATTATCTTTCAATCTTTACTCATTTTGCTTTGAAATTTAGATTAATTTTCCCAATACTAACACTGACAAGGGAATATAAAAATATATAAAATATATCAAGTTTATTGCTACTGAGTAGGATTAGTTTCAGTGAAACATGGTGTTTGTGAAGAGAGTTCTTGTTCAGCGCTCTGTGTCTTATTCAGGTTGTTATGATGTACTACTGTAGCAGTAATAAAAATCAAAAAATAAAATAAAAATTATTGACAAGATTTATCTTCATAAAAGCCTTGCTTTAGAAGTACTGAAAATTAAAAGTCAAGTCCTCTCAGTAACTGGATAATGGCACAGTAATTTAGTAATTAAATAATTTTTTATTTTACAGGCATGACCTGTTTAAAGTTTTTGAAACCCTATAGGTCTCCAATACAGTAGCAGAGGAATTAATTTAATTTTTCTCTTTTTCTATTACTAGGAAAAACAAATATGACACAAAAAAAGCAACAGTGAGTGGAGTAAAATGTATTAAAAAAATACTTGATCACACCTGTGCCACTTTCATAGTGAAATTAGTCATCTTGTGATAGCATACAGTATCTCAACAAATATATTATAAATTTACGATGAACCTTGATTAGTGCTCAAAACTGAGAATTAATGAAAACTTGAAGGAAAAACATGAAAATAAATTCTTTGTAATGCACAAACAAAAAGAAGTTGGTTTTCAGTAGAAAAAAACAGAAAAGAAATTACTTTCTAAATTCTATGAATAGCTGAAAGCCTACCATTTGAACAAACAAACAAAAATATTAGAATTCTTTCTGAGAATAAGAAAAAACTCATTTTTTAGGAAGTCTCAGCTAGGAAAAAACTGGCCAAAGATTTCAAGAGTAAGAAAGCGTCCTTAAGCAATAGGCAGAAGCACAGGAAAGACACTGGCTCAATACAAATCTGCTCTGTCAAAATATTCACTGAGAATGTTGGCCAGGCAGAGACTCTCAGTACCTTCTYTGACTGTTTTCACTGGCACAGCTGTATCCACACCACAGGATAAAGCAACCACAGTAATTCTGTGCTGACCCAGCAGTAGTGGAGCAAGGGCTGCTCTGCACACATTTATGGGCCTGGGTGTATCCACTCCAGGGTGTTAAGGCAAGTGGCTGACTTTGTGGTCAGGTCACTGTCTGGATATCTGCAAAGTTGTGGAAATCAAGGAACACCTGGGTGATGACTGGGAGAGGATAAATACACCTACTGAAAAGGGCACAAAAGAGAACTCAGAAAAAACCCCAAAAAACTAGAGACCCATTAGCCTTAATTCAGTCCTTAGTAAAATAATGGAGAGAGTCCTCTTAGAAAGTATTACAAGTCAAACAAAACAGGATTAGGAAAAGCGAAAGCAGATTTACCAAAGGAAATTCATTCCAGACTGACCTGGTCACACTGTACAACACAGTGACATGTTCTGTAGGCAGTGAATGCTGTTTGCCTAGCCTTTATAGAAGTGTCCAGTACCATTTCCCATGGCTTCTTGTGAACAAAGTTGCAAAATATGGACTGGATATAAGTCTATGAAATGGGTGAGAAACTGGCTAATTGAGTATTCTATTATTCTATCATCTCTGAGGGCCAGACAATTGGGACTGAATATGCATTTGGCCCATGAATTAGAGTACAGCACAGAATCATAATATTTTTAATTCTGTCCCAAATAATAGAATTATCTCTCTATCCTGTAAAACAGCTTATTTAAAAAAATCAAAATGCAAGTTCCTTGCTTATTCTGGGCTATGTTATCTAGAAATAAAGGAAATATTGGAGACCAGTTTGCACTAGATAATACTTCTCACCCCTTTTTTTCACTTCAGTCATGCTCTGCATTTCTTTTTTTTTTTATTCCCCATTCTCCAAAGGAAATTGGAAGATTGTGTTTCTGATGGGATACAAATTCCCTCTTTCCAGTAAATGATCAAATCTTATTTAAAAGGATGTTGCACATTTATGTCAGCCTGGTTTGGAAACGTTGTACATGTATGCTGAAGAAAGAAATCAATTGCAACTACAAAACTGCATCCGTACTATTTCCATGTGGAAGGACAAAAAATATTTCTTCGTTCTTCATCAAAATTGAATGACTTAAAGTCAAAGCAGCCTCGGATTAGAATTATGCAACCATATATAGGGGGTTCCAAATTTTTAGCGTTTTACATGTTTTGAAGTAAGAAGAAGAATTATTGCCAAAATTGTAGATGTACCACATCAGAATCCTTAGAATGACACAAAAATACTCTCTTCATGCACTTGAAAACTTTTGAAAACATTATTATTGCCAAGGACATAGTGAAAATTCAAATAAATATTAAAACCACCACATTGCAAATCAAAATTTTAAGCCAGTATTAAAAATAAGGAGTTTTTTTCTATCTTGCTAATGTTTCCCAAACATCAATAACATTCATCTAAGAAATGAAAACCACAAATGAAACTGTATACAAACTATAGACTCAAACAGGACATGAACAAAGATTTTTTTTCCAAAGTGAATAAAATGCTATATGAAGCAGACAGTGTTTGTTCTTTACTTTAATGACCTGCATGTTTGGGGCACATAAATAATTTACTCAGACAAATCCTGAGCTCCTGCACTTTCACCTGTACAGCCATAAAGAGAAGAGTCAACCTCCCCCACACAACCTGTATGTGTAATGAAACCCCATGTCCCCCTGGTAGTCACAGCACTGTGAAAGGGACCATAAACGTCCTGCCATTAATTTTTTAGACACTGCAGGACCTAATGGATGTCCTATTTGTGAATGCAAATAATTCAGTCTGATAAGCTTTCTTCAAAGTAGAGGAACTTCTGAGTAGAGATGAGAGATATCACTTATTCCTTACTCATGTCTTCCACTTCCAACATTTTGATAATGCCCTTTCCAGATTCAGGATTTCTTTTAGTTTTGAATTTTTATTTTGCTTGTTTGTTTTATTTTAAGAGACAGAAATGTTTCTGTGGTGTGATGGGTTTGCTTTGATCTACAGTTGAACACTCACATAGCCATTCACTCACACCCTGTACCTGTTTCCTGAGCTTAGCTGATTGTTCCACAAACATAAAAATATAAACTTCAAAAATACCGTGTTTTGTTCTCAACAAAGGGCTAAGCTGCATTCTGTTGTGGATTCATTGCTACTGGCCACTTCAGGACATCTTCTGGCTGTGTCTCTCAAAGATTGTCCCAGCAGAGTCCCCCAGCAAACCTCTGCTATTTTCATGCAATTTTCATCTTCCTTTCTATGTATGTTTTATTCTAATAAAGAGGTTGTTTGTAAAAATCAGATGCAAAATATCAAAGAACAATATATATTTTAACCTATTTTTTTTTTCCAGAACAAGTAAAAAGAAAATTTTAATCTTAAGAATAGTTTCTGCAGAAAAGTGTAAATGAGTATTCACCTATCTGCTATCTTCATTATTCTAATAATTTCATTAAAACAATGCCAAAAATAAAGGTTTTCTTCCTCAACTATGAGTCTGTATTCATTTAAAAATATTAAACTACCACTTATTTGGAGAAAAGATAACTAAATAATTTCTGTTACATTGTATGGAGTTTTAAAACAGGGTGGATTTTTTTTTTTACTATTTTGCAATGCACACGTAATATTTTTTTGGCTTGAACCCCAAAAACTCAGTAAATAATTTATATTTTTATGTGGCACAATATATATTAAATAATAAAATATTTAAAAAATAATGTAATTAACTAACTTAACACAAGATTCAGTGTCTCACTGTTCAAGTTTTAATTTTAATAGCTATTTAAATTTAAATCAGAATTTCTCTGATTTTTATGTGCATACAGATAAATTGTGCATAATTGGTGCTAAAGCAGCAAAACTGAAGATGCTAATGATTGTTAATTTTGTCTTTCAGCTTGTAGCTCACATCTTATAGGGACCAGTGAGCAATCACAAGCAACACCAGCATACTAATCTGACAAAACTAAGTTTGGAAGTATTTGTAGTAACTTTTCTCAAGAGCATAATATTCACACAATTATCCTTTGTGTGACAAGGAAAATAAAACCCATCAAAAATGTGCGTTGAAGAATATAAAGTAGGTGCAGGTAAAATATACACATAAAACCCACCTCTTTTTTTTGGATGCCTTTAACAAAAAAAAGGATGTAGAAGGATGTTTGAAAAAGGGAGCACAGTTTCATAGAAAATAGCAGTATCCTGTACATACCATGTTCTTTCCCACTGCCCCAAATGTAAAAAAAAAAGTATTCTTGGCCTTTTTACTAAAGTTACTAATCCTTCATAATAGGCCAGATGAAAATGAAACAAACAAAAATCCCCTGAGAGCCTAAACTAGAAAATAACCCCAAAAACCTACTTATTCAAACATAATCTGTGAGATCACAGCATAAAGCAGTGACAGAAAGCAGGATCAATCATTAAATGTTCCTTTCATCTTAGAAAGATTAAATAAATATCTTAGACACATGACTGACTGTCATTGTTCAAGAAAATGTCTTTCAGCATTAATGTGGGCAAAACTACCTCCTATTTTTCTATGGAAAGATCACACTAACTTCCTTTTTGTTATTATCTTATAAAAAAGGAGGACCATAGATATCCTTTGCCTTTTGCAACTAATTTCAATTTCAGTAATAACACAAAGCAAAGCAAAGGGATCCAATTAAATTGCAGATCATGAAACAAGATAATGAAATAAGATGTCAAGCAGCTGTCAATTCAAAATGCTTACAGTTCTTTAAAGGAAACTTCACAAGGGGTAAAATGTGATTTGTTTCTTTCTTTATTTATTCAGCAAAACCCAAAAATCCTAATCCTGGAACACAAATTTGTAACCCACTGATCCTGGAACACAAATTTGTAACCCACTGCTGAGAAACAAATCACATCCCTACTTTCCTTTGGACACCAATTTGTCTTTATCTTCCCTCCCAGTTATTCTGTATTGGTAGATGTTGACTTCTTGGTAGTGTATTAAAACCAACAATTGTGAAAATGCTGGAGTGGAAGGAGTCTCCATGGAAACAGTAGTTAAAATTGGGTAGTAAAATATGCTAGTATAAAACTGCATCTCTCCGCAGCTCTTAATAGAAATTAATAAATAAATAAATAGCCAAAACTATATAAAATATTATATAGCTATATTTGTGACTGTATATGTCTCCAGCACCATCTGTACTACATCAAATGTCACACTGAGAGGATAATTCTGGACAAAACAGCACACCCTGAGGTCTTTTTTGTTCTTGTTCTCCTCTTAAGAAAATAATTGTAACTACCAAAAGCACACATTCGGGACAGAATGCAACAGCAAAAGGAAAAATAATATTTTCCTCAAATCCAAGCAAATAATATATTGCAATTCCTCTATCAAATCTCCCTTTTGTAATGAGAATAAGGAGGTAGAGGTACAAAGAATAAGCAAAAAAAACCCCCAAAACCTCTAAAAACTAAAAGACTTGAAGAATCATATTCACACAAATTATATTAAAACAAAGAATAAATGGATTAGCACTTCTGAAGCAACAAGACATATAAGAATAAACCCATGCTATCAAAAGGAACCTAAATGAAATATAGATATTCTACATGACAGCTGACACAACGCAGTAAAATCAAAAGCTGAGGCCTTGACAAATTGAAAAAATCCCCCAACTTAATGCTTTCATTGGCCAATCAAGCTGATCCAGGAAAGTAATTCCATAAATTAGTCCCATAGTTTTCCTTATGTATGTACTTTTATGGTTCACATACTCTTTCTTACATTTTTGCGAACTACTTTTTCAACTTCTTAATAGAAAGTCAATAAGCTACCAATATTCTCTCTTGATGGGAACTGAAGCACAATGGGATTAAGTGCCCAAGAAAATACAAAATTTCATAGTTAAATTAATGGCTCAGAGAAATCCTTTCTAGTCCAGCATTTAGCTCCATGCCACATGACTTATTGTCATTGTTCAAGAAAATGTCTTTCAGCATTAACATGCTGAGTAACCTCAGGAAGGTCAGCAATACATTGGCTTTTCTGCCCAGTGTTGTAACAACCAGGTATTAGAAAATAACTCTATTCCTGCAGTCATTTACTGGCAGTCTTGAAAGCTGCTTGGAATGACAGATTTCTCCTTGTTACGCCAAACTACTAAAGTACAGCTTAATTCAAGTCACTGACACGGAACAATCCTATTCTTAGTCGTAATGTAAAGTATGAGTGGTTTAGATGCCATTTCCTTTACCTTTCTTATTTCCAGAATTTCCTCCTTGGGAAGAATAAAGAAGCCTAAACTTTCCATGTCTTTTTTGTACATTACAAAACATGGCATAGAAGGTCCTTAAGGCACCACTCACTTTTTTTAAAGACAGCAGTTACTAGGCAGTAGCAGCTCCTGGTTCTTAGCTGATTAACACTCTGTATTTCTTTGTAAAGCTTTAAGGACATTGTTGCATACAGTAAGTTTCCCTAGTGATTCAGTTGTAACAAACATTAGTGATCTACGACTTAAGGGACTTAATTTAAAACAAAATTCAATTGTCACCTCATTGGAAAAAAGCATCTTAACCTTTATTTTGAAGCTGGTTTAAGCCACTGAATACAAATTAGCATAAATGGAGTTGTATAAATGTTTAATGTGAATGGTAAAATGTATGAAAAAAGTAGTGACATGAAAGCAATGGTTACATATTAAATTTAAAGCAGTACATTTTAAAATTTATAGATATAATTTACTGGAACAGATTATATGCCATTTTATATTCAAGTACTTATTTTTACAATATGCAGCTGTATTAACAATCCTCTCTATCTTACTATTTAAATCCAGTGAGTTTTATTTGTGTAATAAATACTACTGGGAATAAAAAAAAMCCCCTAAAACATTTATTATTATTTTCTTCCCATACTCTCAGTGAACTTCAGTTGCAGGATTTGTTAATAAAAATGTGATTAATCTGAAGAAGGAATCTGGACTTTGTGCCATAGGTTTCCCTTGAAACCAAGATTTAGCCTGGCTTAAGATTATTTTACAAAAGTAATTTACATAAAGATGCTGGAATTCAACAGATACTGTCTGAAGGACTCTAAAGTAGAAAAGAAAAGAATCACTAAATCATTATAAAATTGCCTCTATCAACCAGTTAGCTGTAAGACCATTCTTRTTCATTTTTCTGATATCACCTGTTTTCTCACTTTACATATTAATAATGTATTACTTCTCATTCCTATTACAGTTCAAACATACTCTGCCAGTCAAAAACCTGCAAGTACAAGAGATTGCACCTACATAAAAGTAGAAAGGAGTGGAGCATTGGGGACGATATTGCATTGAAACAAGTCTTTTTCCTGCCTTGAGACAGGACAGGAAACTGTTCCAAGCTACTTGCTGACCACTCACAGCTCTCCACTTGTCCTAGCGCAGTGCTATGGCCTCTAACCCACTGCCTCTCATGAGTCATCACCTTCAAAGCTGAACAGGAGCAATCTCTTCCCAGTTTGAACTCYACATGGCAGCAACACCTCTGTCTCAGCTATCAGCCTGGCATGGATGTTACCTGGTGTCACCAGGCAGCAATGCTGATTACAAGTGCCTCACCCACTGTTACCCACAGGGTATCTCTGTGTTTCTGTGATGATACTTATCCTCAGAGGCAGCTCACACTTACACTGGACTGACGTGTTTACTGACCAGAGAGGCCACATCTTTGTGACCTATATCCATCCTCTTAATCTTCAGGAGATGGGGGAGAGAGAAGGGAAGGGCAGGTTCTCAACTGAGTTTATGTAGCAAGCTTTTGCTATGAGGTGGATGGCTAGGAAGGTTGCAGAGAAGACCTGTGTCAGTAGACACCAGGAGCTGCTCCTGTGTTGAGCAAGCCCAGCACCAGCTGGCTCCAAAACATGGTCCATGAGGACCACACCCCTCAGCAGTGCTGGCGGTGCCTCTGTGTGAACATATGTAAGAAAGGATAAAAAATGTGCAGCAGCTGTGAGAGAGAGAAGTGAGGAAATCATGAGGGAAACAGTCTTTCAGACTCCAAGACAATGATGAAGGAGGAGGAGCAGGTGCTCCAGGTGCAGAGCTGAGGTTGCCCTGAACACCTTGGAGAAGTCCATGGTGAAGCAGGTTGTCACACTGAAGCTCTTTAAGGACCACACTGGAGCAGATACCTACCCTGCAGCCCATGAAGCAAATTCAGATCTCAATGTATTCTGCAAGACTATAATATCATAAAGCTACTTTTCTGAAATGACCTCTACAGTAATTTTACAAAATTTAACCCAAGGTTTAAGGAATCTCCATAAGAAATTTAAATTCAAATTTCTAGTCTCACAAGGCAGAGAGATCTGCTTGACTTCTAAAACATCAGACTCAAGGAGTAAAGAACCTTTCTCCGGTAAAATGACAATGTAGAAGGAATGTAATGAGTGAGGAAGTATATTTTGACAGACAGCCACTGAAATCAAAGGCAAAGGAATGTCCTCTGTGGGGGTACTCTTGACACATCATTCACATGTAATACAAAGCAGCATTTCATAATACTTTTGAATTATTCAGTTAAAAAATGCTCTGACAAAATTATTTTTAAGCTCTAGAAGGTAGAAGATATGTACATCAATATCCTTCAAGGGAGATCAAGTTTATAAAACCTGCCTTGTTACCTGCTGGCTTATATTGCATGCTCTTTGTGCAAGTTTCTTCAGTGCATGTATCAGCTATAATTACTGTCTCAGTATCATGTGTTTACTATTAACATGCAAAAACTCACAGAAAATCTGTGTTTATGCCACTGTTTAAAAGTTTACTCCCAGAGCATAAGTCTTCTGCATTTCTATGTCACATGCCTTGTAAGATTAGTAACTTAAGATTTCTGAGTGTTATATCTCACTGTGATCTCTAATTTAGAACTTCAACACTGTAAGTTACTATATTTGGTTTATGTTTTTCAAATGTAACTTGACTTTTTGAAAAAAAGTAAAATATGCTATGAAACAAAGATAAGAAAAACTTACGCTCTTCTCTTCTGAAATATAATTATCTCCACACTTAAAAAAATCTTTTATGGAACAGAATTCGTAATTTTTTATTATTTGTATTTTCAAATTCATGTGATTAACAATATAAGCTAACAACATGGTAATTTTCTGTTATTAATAATATAACTAATCAGGGGAAATTTTCAGTCAATACTTATAATGAAAAATACTGTCTGTGACATATTCAGTCCCCTCCATCTAATAATTTTTCTAGTGGAAAAATATCACTTCATTACTACAATTAGTAATTAATAGTAATTAGTAATTACTACTATAACATTAATTAAAATTAATGTAAACATATTTTCCCTGCAGTTTCCACCCTTTATGTTTTTTTTTGATTATTGGTTTACTGTGTTGTATGCTATGTGGAAAATTCCAGAACGTTTTCAGGGCTCACAAGCAATTTCAGAGCACCAGGCAACATGTTCTCAGCAAGTCGCATGTCAGAATTTACATGCTTCAACATTTGAAGGCTAAGGGGTCTGTAGAACCACTCAAGGCAAACCTATAAGGAAAGAATCAACATCTGCTTCAAACCTGAGCAAAAGAGAATGGTTTGTTACTTTATATTACCTTTTATGCCCTGAATAATAAGCTAATACTTTCTCATGTTGCTTGTTTCTCTTGCATATTTTGAATTCACAAAAAAAACAATAAGGATGCTACATGGTACCCATACCAAGTTCATAAGAAATAATTTGGCAATTTGTTCTGAAGAAAAAGAATTATCAATGAAATTTGGTTTAGTTCTAAAACAAAGAAAAGAAAGAAAATTGAAAGTGAAAATACAAAATTACCAGCCTGATTTTGTATTTTTTTTAATCAGTCTTTAATACTCTCTGAAAACCAATTTGCTTATTTTCTGTAGTGATTCTGGTAAGGTTTAATGGAGAACCCACTCTGTAATTTCTCTCCCTGTGAGAAGTGCTTGCTGTATTGTTACCAAACCTCAGCATATGTCTCTTCACAGACTGTGGAACAATGATATTTCCATTTCAACAGTTTTCCTTTTACAAGAAATTTTGAAGAGTTCATCAGAAAAACATGAAGCAGATTCATATATGACTCTTTACGTTGGCTGCTCATTAGGATTTCAGTGAATATTACAGAATTTCAGTGCCATTTCTGGTCTCACCAGTCCTATATTTTAAGTATTTAGTAATTTTTCATATTTTTAAAGGAAATACTCTAAGTGCCAACTCTTTGTCCGTCTCACTTACAAAGCACAGCATGATGTTCTCTTGAAAGTAGAGGATTAATTTTCCTAGGATGTGCAAACATTTTTTTAGTCTGCTAAATAAAACTTTTATTCTAGATCAGTAGCACAGATAAAAAAAGGTGCAACCTGAGTTATAAACTCAAATATTGTCTTTGAAAGGGATTTTAAAATTTATTTTCAATATAGGTTTTTGCCTACAATTTAGGGCATGGAGTTTACAGATTTAGAATTACTGACATCAGCACATAGCTAAGTGAGAAGTAATACAACAGATTTAAAGTAAGTTTACCTTACACACAGAAGTGTTAGGAGTCAAAAGAATACATTAATAAACCTCTGGTATGACCAACTCCCTAATCTCCTTTTCATTATTGAGGAAATACTGGCAGTCTCTTCAACTTAATGTCCATTAGGAAGAGATACATATGTCCATAAACAGATGGCAAGAACCTGCTGAGATCTTACTAATTGTGTTCTGTTCTTTGTTGTCATGTCAATGGCTTATGACAGTGCTGTAAAACCACAATTAGTTGGAGGTAAAATTGCAACTGCAACTGCTCAGCAGCAATAATTTGGGAGGGAGGGATGATCTGGCACAGGAGGCAAGAAGGCCCAAATACAGGAAAAGAGGAGAACTTTCCTTAATTTTTCTCTGCAACGTAACTTTGCTGAGATGACACTGTGCATGATTTCTTTCAAATAAAGAAGAATCTCCTGATAGAAATCCGTCCACTGAAATGTACTTAACAGGGTAGGCTAAAAAGTTAATAATATGTCAATTTTGTTAGATATATGCAACTGTTAATCATCAAAGTCAAGACTTGTACAAAAATCAGATTGTCTTGGTGACTCATATATGTAATGATTCTGGAAATTAATTTTAGGATTCCATAAAGGATGTTTATGAACTTTCTGAAATAATCTTAAGTCAGAATTGATGTGTTCTGTGATTTCAGTGATCATACAGTAAAACACCAACATTATGGAGTTTTGCCATTTCTGTTAAGGAATGCTGTTTGTATAAAAATCTACAGACTTTGCATTAATAGGATAATGAGAGAAAGGGTTTAGGCAGCTGCTGTGTTTGTATATCAGTGTATCAGCATTTGTGTCTTTTAAGAATATGAAAAAGTGTCTTATGACTACAGGGAAGACAGAGTAGCACTGGAATTGGTTTTCTAAAAAGGCCACACAGCTCTCTTTGGAGGTTTTATTAGATTCAGCTACAAAAAAGGTATAAATTACCTACTCAAATATTGGCAATTTTGTTTGAAGTTTGAGATGGGACATGGTGACCTCCAGAAGACCCTTCCAAGCAGTACTATTACAGTTCTATGGAAAAAGCTGCAGGGTTTTTCAAAGCGTTTACTGGTTGGAAGCCTTAATAGAAGGTAATGCACCATGAAATCATAGACGTGACATAAAAATATATTAATATTGAAATACACTGCAAAGAGAACATATTAGGTTGATTTATTTTAAAACTCAGTAATATCAGGCCATTTGTCATGCAAGCAAGCAAGTGGAGAACAAGCCTAATGCATTCCAAATACAACAGAATTTCTAAAGCTCATCACAGTATATTCACAGATTGCTTCCTTAAATATAGTAGAGGCTCAAGATTGTTACAACATAATCTCATATATGAATGATTAGTTGCATTCACTCATGCCTTCCAACAAACTCAAATACCTCTCTGTAAAAATATTGCATGCTTTTCACATACTCAGATATTCTGCAAATATATATTCATATTAAAATGAATCAAGATACTGCTCAAAATCCTTTAAATTTAAACAATTTCAATGATCTTATCAGTCAAATTTAAAAAAATACCAATCACACATCATGGAAGAAAACGTAAAACTTTTCCACCAATAGTTTACAGGGCCAGGTTGACTTTTATTAATAACTCCTTAATACAGGGATCAAGTATTATACTTGGCTTCCATAGACTTCCAGTAAATATGTTTCCAGTACAACCACCTTAAAGAACATTCTCCAGTGACTTTTATCTACAATGAAATAAATGTGGTGGTTTTGTAGTGGTTTTGTTGGGAAGAGAGTTAAATTTATTCTTAGTAGCTCATATAGCTCCATGTTTGGGTATCTGCTGAAAAGAGTATTGATAGGTCAGGGATGATTTCATTATTGATGGGCAGTACCTTTTCTGGTTCTCATGGATTTAGCAAATGCACAGGCTGCCCCACCAGTGAGCAGATGGTGTGCACAAGAGGCTGGGAGGGACACAGCAGGACAAGTGGCCCCAAGTGACCAAAGGAATATCYTGTCCTGTGAAAAACTCTACTGAAAATCAAGACCTGTGAGCAGAAGGAGGGAGGAGGTAAGTTGGGAATTATGATGCTTGTCTTCCCAAGTCCCAATTCAAAGTGATGGAGCCCATCTTTCCTGGAGGTGACTGAATACCTGCCTATCTATGGGAAGTAGCCAATTGATTTATTATTTTGTCTAGCTTGTGTGCACACCTTTTCTTTATCTATAAAACTCTTCTCACTTTTACCTTTCAAACAATTTCTCTCAGCCTGCTGAGGGGAGGGAGTGAGTGGCTTTGTGGAGATGAGTTGATAGCTTAGGTTGAATCACAGAAAGCTTAATCTGTAAAGACCTTTGGTAAAGCATCATGCGCTAAATGTCCTGTAAAGATCAGAAAAAGTCAGATGGGGAAAAGCAGCCCATTTTTCTTCTCTGAATTTGTCATCTCTACCCAAGTTTGTAGTAATGTAGAAATGGGTGACATTCAAAAGATATAATTTCTGTTCTGATGCAAATTTTAAACAAGTTTACTTCTACTTTAATGGCAGTTTTCAATATTTTTGGCTCTATTGAACATATCAAATGGTAGTTTAAAATTAGGACAACAGCAAATTTTCAACGTCTATATACTCAACCTTGGGTTGTCTTTTTTGTCCTTTTTACTCATCTTTGAAACTCTGATGCAAACCTGGATAAAGAAATGACAAATATTCATAGCTAAAGAGACTGAGCAGTGAGGACTGCCATGGCTTCTTTGAAGAAAGAGGATGTGGGATGAAGACAATGAGTGCTTTAATACCACTTTTGTTCTTAGCTCCTACTTTACGTGCAAATGTCTGCTTGTTCAGATCTGAACTTTTGTACTGGCAATGGAAAAAGTTCAAAAAGGAGGATTCCTTGGGAAAGAAAAGACTCAGTACAGTGGCAGAAGATACACCATTCAGCCAAATGACACACTGAGCCAAATGATCATCTCTTGTAAGTAAACCATGCATTTCTTATTTTCACTCCAACTTTATCATGCTAACACTTGAAGCAAAATGTCCCATTAGCACACTATAACTGAAAGGTTATTAAAAATGGAAAACTGTTTAAAGTCGTACTATGACTTTGAAGCTGATATTAAATGTTTCCATTTAGAAGTAGTCATCCTAGAAATGATACAGTTATAAAATTACATTATTATATTTATATATATAATGACATTATATATAAAATATCATTCTGCCAAATAAAATACAAGGAAATATGAGATGGGAATAAAAAAGTATTTTGAGTGTCCTTGTCAGTTTGGTTGGGTGTGTTTAGTGCTGGTCTTAGCTAAATGCTCTTTCTGCTGAAGGACCTCTGCCTAACTTTCAAATAACTGCCTTAAACTGACAGATTATAAAATGCACATTTTTTTCTTCAGACCTTGAAATGCTTTGGCACTTCACAAACCTTAATTTTTTAGCCTTTCATAGAATTCTGTAAAATTCATCACTGATACATTTTAAATAAATTTGGAAGAAGCATTCTGTTTAGACTATGACTGTAAACAGATGGACAATAGCTCTGGAAAATAGTGATGCTTATAGCAACATTAGGTCATGCATTAGTGTCTGGAGATGCCATCTCTCCAGCACAGCAGGAGATTTAGTGCTTATAAATAATATTTACTCCCTTGCCCTCATAGTAAAATTCCTCTCACACTTGTTTATTCCTAAATCAGTAGTGCTTGAAAACATAGGGTAACAATGTCTTCTTGAAAGCTATCAGACTGTACCTAAACAGCAGTCCTAGGAATCCTCTACTAAGCAAAATTAACTTGACATACACAATATTCTGAAAATACTTTTTTTTTTTCCTGTGAATTTTAATATGCAGCATCTGCTTCAGTAAAGAAAAAATATACTCTCTTCAGTTTCTGGGTCAAAATGCCTCTGAAGGTACAGAGGCATTTGCAAGCACAGAGCTTGCAAAAATCTTTACAATACTGTCAATAAAACAAAAATAATTATTTCTTTTCACTGTTTGATGAACTGCAGTAGTCCAAACTCAGTTTTAGCATATTGGAGTAATATAGTTTTTGTCATTTTCGTGAATAGCACTTATACAATAGTATTTCATTATTTATTTCAATTTATTTATATATTTCCTCAAAATGAAAAGGACACAAATATTCTTCATATAATCTGAGTAAAAAAAGATGTCACTTAGGTTTTTTTACCAGGACCTTTCATACTTAGAGCAGTACAATACAAAATTCATGAAAATTTTTAAATTTTTCTGAAATTCATAAACTAGCAGGACTTGTTTTAAAAATGATTGAAAACTGAAAAAAGAAATTCTGAAATTTCCATGGGGTATATTTAGATATATACTAGGTTATCTCCATATTCACAAATTAACAAAGGACTAGAGCAGACCTTTTATGAAGCAGGTGTCTTCTTTTGTGTATGAATATTTCTGTCTGAACATGATAGGAGAATGACTTAAGTTTCATGAGAGGATAGGAAATGTATTAAAATTGAACAATGTAGCACATTTTGCTTTGTTCAGATATAGTACTGGATGCCATAACAATAGTTGTGTTATCCTCTCTTCCTATACATGGCCAGAGCTGAACCCAAAATGATTACTATTATTTAAAATTGAAGTTTAAGGATAAAAATACATGCTTTATATTCACTATTAATAATCATAACATTCTAGAGGGAAATTACATACTGTGTTGTGTTAAAGAGGGTATTGTCTGACACAGGATAGAGGTAAGATTGGAGAAAATGGCATGATTTTGGAAAACTTTTAGTTTTGTGATCTTTTCACCACATCTGGAAATTGTGAACAAATGTTGTGCTGGAATAAATTGTCCGCAGCTAATAAATTTATTTATGCACCCTCAAATAACAGTTGCATTTATAAAAATTGAGGGATTATTTTTGTAGCAAAGTATTTCTAAAGAGAAAATCTCAATTATTTTTTTTGTTAATTGGAAAAGCAGTTTGCATAAGAGAGATCTTTGAATTACTCAGAGTTGGAATAATATTAATAAAGTGTTATAACACATGAATGAATCTTTTAAGCAAATTAGACTTAATATAGTTTTAACGCATCTTTTGAGCTTTTCCTCACAAATAAATTGAGTGAACAAGTGCATGTCATGTAGAAAAGCATTTATAAATTAATTCAGACTAATAAATTCTATCTTTTAATCCTACCTCATTTTGTGGTTGCCACATCAGAATATGTAAAGAAGGGGGTACAAAAACATTGAGTATATTTAAATTGAATTATAATTCCTAAAAAAAGCTCCTGAAAAGAAAAAAAAATCTCTATATAGAGATGTAATGCTTTTAGAGACACTTGTTACTGATCATTTATGACAGGAGAGGAATTTTTACAGCTGAAATAACTAAAGCAAAGTTGCCAAGCCATCAAGTTTTATTAAATGCAACCCCAAAAACCATAGGACATCAGTGTTTTCTCCTATGACAACACAACATCTTGCTCTGAAAGCACCCAACAATGAATATGTATTTGAGAAATCATGGGAAAAACTCTGAGAAGTTGCCATAAAATTAGAATTCAATCACAAGAAAATCTGCAGACTGACAACTTTCATAAGAAATGGAGAAGCAAAGCCAATGTTTAAGCTTTTTGTGATTCTCACAAACATTCTATCTTTCCATGCTTAAAATACTTCAGAAGTGTAGAAGAAAGCACAAGCCATTGAGGAAAACAGATCAGCAAGTGTCATGAAAATACAACCATGCAAAAATATAATTGGTTGAATGCTATTTCTGGGATGGTGGGCTTAGAATTAATACTCCAGAAGAATATAAGAAGTCTGAAACCACGGAGGAAATGTCTGAAATGTCTAGACACATTATGACTAGGAAAGTTTCGTTGAGCTGAATTACTCAGTTGGTTTTGCTTGTGTTTGAAAGAGGTTACGTCAAGAAATTACAAGTGAGGGAGCTCTGGTAGCTCTGTCTTGAAATAACAAAAATAGCCAGGGGTAACAAGGAGTTGTTCCTTTATCAAGCTGTGAAATTGCTTGAAATGTAGCCCATGATACATCAGGGAGAAGTCAGGTTTATGGATCTTTTACCTTATCTGAAGTTTGCAAGTTAAAARGACACATTAGGAGCATTATATTGTTTCATTGTCTTTAGGGTTACAAGCTACTGCATGTCAGAACATGAGATAAGTGTACAAGCATGTATCAGTCCAGCCTCTTTTGTCCTTCAGTTCTGTCCAACCTATTTCTGATGTAAAAAGTGTCTCTGATTGTAGTTTTACTGAGACCATCCTTTACCCATGCAATTGCAGTGACGTCTTCAACCTGAACCCTTATCTGGGCATCTGATTGTGAACGTGAAGGCCACACCAGTGGGGGCTTGCAAGAGAGATGAAAAAAAGACACTCAAGATTTTGCATCCGAAGTCCCATCACCCCATTCACATATCCTTCACTCTTTTGTAAGTGTATAGATAAGAGAAGCAAAACGAGATTACTCAAATTACTATTCTTGTAATTAATGTACATCACACAGTGGTAGAAACCACAACAGAGATTTGTGTGCTCTGCTTTTTAGGCCAAAGCAATGAAATGCTATCCTACATAATTCTGAAAGTCAGTGAAAYATAAGCCTCTAAGTAACACTGCTGTTTCTATCCTTTGAGCTTCTCAGTGTTTATTTTCAAGTTCATAGCAATTAATTATAACTATATACTCAAACCATTTTGCACAAAATCAAAATTTTGGTTAGGTTGTCCATGGTTTAGATTTCTTAAATTTTGTTTTAAATCTCAAGAGAAAAGATTTTTTTCTTTGCTGTTGAATTGCATATAGTAAAAAAATTCAATGTTTTGTTCATCCAATACAATGAATATTCACTTCAAGATTTTTTTTCTCGTGTAATGTCACAACATGAGTTAAAAATTAATTTAGTTTTCTCAGCTGTTATTTTCCTACTAGATGAAAAATTCTTATAATGTTTTTTAATATAGTAGACATAAATTCAGAAAAATAATATTTACTTGAAAASTCATTATATAATTTATGTTACCTACACTATTCTCATCCTACAAATTTCTTCTAAAGAGTCACTTCTACTAATAAATTTGAAAGAAACCACTACTAAAAAGTATAGAACTATCAGTATCCTGAGGGGAATTTCAGTTGTTTGGTTGTCATCCCTTTGCACTTGCAGATAGAAAAGATAACATTCCTGATGACAAATTTCTGCCAACCTCATAAAAGTCAACTTTCTAAAGTATGGTAGATCAGCTGGTTATCATATAATGTATTTATATATTCTCTATTACTTTTAAAATAACCTTTCTCCCCTATCCTTTCCATTTTCTTATGCTCACTTCACATCTGATTTTTTTTACTTTCTGATGAGGACTACATCTTACCTCAACTCATGTTGTTCTCAAACTTACCTGCTCTCTTACTGAAGAAGACAAAAAAATTATGAAGAACAGGAAGTTAAACACTTCACAGCAAAATCCCAAATAACTTCACAGCTAAATCCCAAATAACTTCACAGGGAAGCCAAGTCCATCCAGTTACAGAGCTGTGCCTCCCACATTTTCCCAACACATTAATTCCTTCTCCCTTTTCTCAGAACAACTCTTTACCAGCCTTTTACACACCTCCTCACACCCTGACTCCCATCTGTCTCCCTTTTAGCATGAGTAAGTGGCAGTGTGTTCTGTGACTGGTTTGAATTTACCAGTTTGTTTGCCAACTACTGTTTGCCAACTACTGGTGCTGCCTTTTCCAGGTGATGACATGAGAATCAGTGTTGATGGGAGCAATTACTTTGAGTTCTTTGAATTAATCTTTTGAGTTCTATAAGAGAGGAGAATAATTTTCTTTCAGTGAGAATTTTTAATTTGGTTATCAAGAAGATGAGAGCGTATGATTGAACAAACCATACTGCTTTAGAATGACAAGCTAAGAACAGTCCTCCATTGAAGAAGAATTTTTTTTGTTTTGTCAGTCAAAAGTAAATTAGTAGCAACAGTTTTGTTTTCATTGGGCTTTTTGTTGCTGTTGTTGCTGTTTGTTTGTTGGGTTTTTTGGCATTATTTTTTTGTTAGTGGYGGTTTTTTGTTTTGTTTTTTTTTTAATTTAAGTTAAATTACTTTGACATTGAAGAGAGTTGCAGAAAGAATGGACTGATGAGGAAATTGGAACCCTTCTAGGTACTAAATCAAAGATAAAGTTTTCTAAATAGTTACTGATAGAAAGTTCCTTGCAAAACAGCATCAAATATTCAATAAAAATAGGTGCCAGAAGGATAGGAACAAAAATGTGAATTTATTGGAGAAAGAAAAGACCTAACACAAAGTAAAATGAAGAAGCAAAGAGAAGGCAAAAACACCTAGCATGGTAGTAATTGAGGTAAAGGCCAGATAATCCAGAAGTGAAGGACTCCTGGTCCTCAGATTAGGCTTATCCTCAAGCAAGGCAGTCCTGTCAGGATAACTCAGTTTCTCTTGGAGACAGAGTGCCTGAATACCCAYGCCTCTTAAAGCCGTGGCTACCTTTGGCAAGCTAAGTGGATTTCAGCTCTTTAGAGATTACCAGCTCTCTTAGGATTTCAGCTCGTGCTTGCTAAAGCACCAGAGGGCTAGTGGTAGAAGCAGACGAGAGAGAGGAGAAGGAAAGGTCCTGGTGGTTCCACAGTGATGGTTTGTTGAGGGATCTGTGAACGGTTCCAGTGACAGCTCTTCTTCTGCCGAATGGGCTAAATCAGCCCCTTTTTATAGGGTATAGGGGGATCCAAACTTGTCCAATAGTAAGGATTAGGGGAAAAGTGACCTATGGGGTTACAGAGATAAGCTAGGGTTTGAGAGGCCGAAGACAGGAGCTTATTTTGCTGTCTCATCATGACTCAGCAATTGCTACTGTTAAACCTCAGCCCGCCACGGGGCCCTAGCCAGCTCGGAGCCTGCTACACAGAAGCACCTTGTAAATAACAGGTACTGATAGCCATTTACAAATTGATGTGGAAGAAAGTGACACTGAATAAATTAAAGGTCTTCTAAGCAGGACAACCAAGGCAAAAATTCACAATTGAACAAAATGTGTGGTTTAGATGCATTTTCATCTAATCAGTTGTGGTAAATTAGGCACAACATAACAAAATAAATGGGCTATAAATAAACACTATTGTTACCAGACACTCAATAACAGTCAAAATTTAAGCTTGAATTGCAGGAATCTGAAAAGGATTGGAGAGAAAATAAATCAAAGATACCACAGAATTTTCCCCATCTACCTGAAACAGGTGCCAGCAGACACAGCTGCCTGACCATTTTATCCAGAAGGGATTACTTTGGGCAGCATCACATGAACAGGAAGAGAAGGAAGAATAGCTACTTGTAAATTTTTAACAATATCAAGATTTTACTGGAAAAAAATAGCTTAAAAATAAATTTCCTGTGGTTAGATGCAAAGACATTTGTTATATATTGGAAATACAGATGCAGGTCTTTATTTGTTTGGAAAGCAAAATCAGATGGAGATAATAATTGAATCCATCTGAAGCCAAATCTCCAGGCATTCTTTCTATAGATACCATTATCACCATCAAGGAAATTACTCACATCCTGTTTGACAGATTTGTTTCCCTTGGGAGAGCTACCCTATTGCAAAAGAACTCAATAAATTATTTTATTTCATTCTTTAAAAAAATGCTCCCTTTCCCCAGATAAAATAGATTAATAGGGAAGACTTGTTCTACATATAAAAGTTTAGATGAGTAAGAGTTGGGGCTCAGGAAAATCGATTAGCAGATTTGAGACAATTATTGAAAAGTGAAGTAGATTCTATTCCATTGTGTGGAAGGCTGATCAATATGAGATGTACAGTCTTAAATGCAGAGAATGCAGGATAATGGGACAGAAGAAGGAAGCCATCTCTAGTCTCATTCACGCAAAAAGAAGTCATTACCAAAACATACCAAATGCGATGGACAGGAATTCTGGATACCGGCTTGTACAAGAGACATAACTGCATGCAAGAAAATTCTGCCATTTTTAACAGAGTCTCAATCATAAGTTCAAATTACCCACACAAATTTTCCAGAGCAGGTAGGTATTCCTGCGCATTTTGTTTCTTAGCACCTGTCTTCCAAAAATATATTTCTCAGCTGTCTATAAATATAGCAGTAGCCTGTAACCTGCTGTCAGCAGACTCCTGGAAGTCTGCTGGATACTTCCAGTTGTAAGTTTTTCTTGGCAAAGGCTTAAAAAAACCAACCGCAATGCCTCTTTAGCATACTAACTTCTGCTGGTGTGGGTAGTGCACACTAGTCAAATGATACATAAGCTTTTTGGACTCAGGTATTTTTTTGCTTTCATTTCCATCCCTTCTGATTTTTCACAGCAAGTTTTTAGTGATGTAAAGTGTTACATAAATTATTTTCTAAGCTGGTGGTTCTGTATCTCTTGCCAATACCATAGAAAAAATATGTTTCTGGGGGCAAGTGTTCCTCCAAAATATTTTTTACACCAATTTTAATGTGGTAGTGTTCAGGAGGGTTTCCAGCATGAGAGAGAGACGAGAGCCTTGACTCCATCAGAAGGCTTGATTTATTATCTTATATATACATATATTACATTATATTAGAAAGAGAAAGGAAAGAGGAGAAGGTTTCTCCAGGAGGCTGCTAAGCTAAGAATAGAATAGAAAAGAAGACAAAACAACGGAGCTCTGTCTCAGAGAGCTCAGTCCTTGATTGGCCACCAACCACAAACATACAACATGGGCCAATCACAAATGCACCTGTTTGAATTCCACAGCAGCAGATTATCATGGTTTACATTTGTCGCTGAAACTACAGCTCTCAGAAATCCTAAGAAAGGATTTCTCATGAAAGATGTCTGCGACAATTTTAATTACTCATAGATTTCATGGTATAGTTGAATCTTTTGGTATTGATTACAGTATAGTACATAATAGAGCAGTTTATGGTTTTATTATATTAGCTTAATAATAGGTACCCCTGTCCCAGAAAAATTACAGTGGAGACAGAAAATGCAATTGATACACCCAGTTAGAGAAAAAGCAAACTAATATGTCATTATATTAATATTTATTGGCAAAAGAAATTGAAATGTCAGACCTCAATCTATAAAATACTGGAGAAGTGAATGCTTTCCAGAGTTCAAGAAATGTTTGGACAACACTMCCATCACGTGCTATGATTCTTGAGGCTGTTCTGTGCAGGGCCAGGAGTTGGACTTTGGGTGATCCTTGTGTCCCTCCCAGTTCAGGTGATTCGGTGATTCTGTAGGCATGTAGCTGGGTAGACTTCTTGGACAGGGTTTCTAAAGTGCTTACTCAGTTTTAGTACTGGCATTCCTGAACTCTAATTTGGTGTTGTCCATCCTTGGCTGGTAAAGTCCTCGGAGTAAGAGGGTTAACAGTGCTTTTTCTAACACGGTTAACAGTGTTATTTCATATGGCCAAATATGGTTTCACCTCAGTTCAGTGAAGCAGTTGCTCTGGGTTTAAAAATTTCAATTCCTACCATACTGAAGTGTATACAGGCCTGTGACCTGTCATGTTACTGTCCTCTTAACACACCAAGCTTCACATTGTTTAGATTGCATAAAAATAAATTGGAAATAACATAGCCTTCCAGTTAATAAAGTTCCAGGTAATTTTTTTAAGATGAAGTTCAGTAGAAAAATCATTGATATGAATGGGACTTCAAGAATTACCCAATTACTCCACACCATTAAAAGAATCGATRCATAAGACATGCAAAAAATTGAAAATCTGAAGTATAAATTGAATTCCATGTTAATGATGTCTGATGGTTTTTGCCATTCTGCAGGTGAAGCCTTCAAAAGAGGCAGTACTTCTACTGTACGAGTCCTCCTATGGAATGGTGGGTGTTTTAGGCAGAAAGCATGAGAGAACTCTGGAAGATGTACAAGCACCAAAACCAAAGGGAATACTTTCTTTCAACATAATCACTAGTCAGATCAACATAAATAGCTATGCTATCCTTTTCTTTCTTTACTAAGATGGAAGCAGATGTTCACACAAAGATGCAATAGAAATGTGTCTGCAGTATAACAGCCAGGTTGAACAAAAAGAACAACTATTTCTTATTATTTTAATATTTCGAAGTCACCCTTTGATTATCAGAAAATGGAGATGACTTTTTGTTTCTTTGTAGCTTATGAAATATTTAGGTCCTCATTTCTTTGGCAGAGCCGTACTGAATTTTCAATGATAAGAATTCACGTCACAGTTGTAAACATGCATGAGCTATAAAGAGAACTTTTAACTCACAGTAAGCACCATTAGAAAAGGAACATATTGCTGATTGCTTATAATCAACATCGTCAGGTAGAAAAATCTAAACAAGGAAAATAAAATGGAACAACTTAAAAACGAAATTAACAGGTGTCTGTGTTTAGGCAGTCTCTGCAAGTACTGCTGGGAATTTTCAGTGACAAGAACATGAACAATCCAATAGCTTATTCTGTTGTACAGAAAAAAACACTGTTACAGAAGGGTAAGTCTGTCCTGCCAAGACTGATCCTGCTTCTTTTGCTTTGGTACTGGATACAAACCTCCATATTCTTATGTTTTTTCATATTTCCCTGTTTTCCTTAGCGATTGAATTATAATGACACAAATACATTAACAAAAAGCACTTTAACAATGAAATATATACTCTTTGTACAGACTGTATGTTGCAGTTGTTATAGGCTCTGTAACTTAATTACCCTAACGTTTTGTGATTATTCCTTAGGCATCAGCCCCCTGACTTTTTGCCATTTTCCCTGTAGATAATCCAGCCGACATGTGTAAGTAGAATGAATCAGCAATAAAAATTTAGAAAGGAAATTAGAGTATTTTTGCTAAGTATGGGTATAGTAAAGCCATCTTCCACCTTCCTTACATTTTAAATTCCCTCTTTCTTCTGCTGCATTCCACAAAATACTCTCTCCTCCTTGAAATCTCTGATTCCTAGCAAACTCATCCCCCTAACTCTCATGTGACAGAGTAAAAAATTCAAGAAGGCTTTTTTTCTCTCCATGATAATTTTTTACCATGCCTACATACAACACAAGGGTAGTAGCTTCTACAGTTAAATAGGAAAATTTGCAACAAACAGGAGGTAGTTTGACGACACGCAATTGAACATCTTCCACTAGTGCAGTAAAACTTAACATTCAGTATTCAGACACTTAAGGCACAAAATAATAAGCAATTGCAAAAAAATACACATTTTAGAAGTAACTCTAAAGGTCTGTGTTTAAAAATTGTACTTCTGCAGAGGCTACTCTCTTTGAAACATTTTTTTTCTTTAAAATCTCATTCACAGACCTAACAACCTAACTGTGTGCTACATAGGACAATAACACTTTCTGTTAATATACTGCATTGAATGCTCAAAGGAAGAATGGAACATTGTCAATATAATTAGCTTTGTCCACATAATTGTGCATTGAATCTTGGAAAAGCTTTATTAAGTCACTTAACACTTCTTTTGAAACCATGCAGTCAGTTTATTCTCTGTATGTCAATTAACTTGTGAACCTCAAATAAGAAATCAAGATTTCTCTGGCATGCAATAGAATCAATACTACTTAAAAAAAATTAAATCTTTGTCAAACTATTTCTTTCTGGTTCTAGTATACCACACAACTGTTGAAATGAAATCAATTTATCTGAAAATCCCTCACAGGAATTCAAATAGTTCCACTGTATTAACCCATGCCAAAGTACTCTAGGTTAAGACTCCTCGGGAAAGAGACTAAAACATGAGGAGAGAGGGAGGAGGGACAATCTGCATCTTTAAAGTATTACCACTTCATGTGCTTCTTGCATTGCTTTGGAGGGTAAAAAACCCACTGAGAAAGGCATAGCTGTGACAGCATCCTAGCTGTGCCTGCAGCAAATTTTTCCTCCTTGCAAACAAGATTTGCACACCCCAGCAAAGGGAAAATAAAAAATAAACATTAATAGATGCTACAGAGAAACCTGTGGGGATGGTACCTCTTAGCACAAGCTAAATATATACCTAAAAATATGCAGTTACGTATCCAGTTTGGACTTGTTATATCTTATGCATGGTACATGAAAAAATTATTATGATTTTAAACAATAATCAAAACTCCCTGTTTATTTTTATTATGTTACAGCAATAACTTACAGATGCATTTATTTGCAAGAGATGCTTTAGTTTTGCTTTTAAAGAAATTCTACAAAATATATCAAAAATAATGTGGAGAGCACAAAGAAAATGTTTTACTACAAGAAAGTCTTTTTTTGTAACCTCTGCTGTATACAAATCTCTCCTATTCTTTAAAAAAAAAAAAGAGTCAGAAACATTCCACAACTTCATCCATTCACAACTTTGTCTCCCTGAAAGCCCTAGTGCCATGCATGAACAAACATCATAGCATTTTANGTTTAAATGAATTAAAAACTTGTAAAAAGAAATAATCAGAGTTATAAAAATTATCTCAGCCAAATTCACTGGCACTTAAGTGAGTAGGGAAACATTGCCCCAGCCATAACCACAACATTTATTTGTTCAGGTCCTAAACTGAAGTTGAAGATATCTTGTTGCCTTCCGTTTGGAAGGCTGGCGACCTGGTTGCAAAGGAGACAGCACGGCGACGCCCCAAACTCTCCGGGGTCGCTTGGGCTAGGAACACGCTGACACCAATATGGTAGACGGTTCAAAAAGCCTTTATTATCTCATCTCAAGGGGTTATATAGACTGAGGGTCCTTCTACGTCAGATGGGACCATATCTTCCCTTCTAGGGTTAGTAAGGAGTGGAAAACTACCAGGTTTTTGGTGTTAGAGGGGGCTACAGGCTTGGCTACAKTCCAAGGGTGATCCTTATCTCTGGAGGTGAGGGGGGGGACATTCCTGTAACTTTCCGTGACAGCTSGAAATCTTCCGAACGCCATCCCTATCTGCTACAATATCTGCACTGCATTTTTCATTGAGTACCAAATCATTAGGCAGATATTTCAGAAAATTCACCTAGAAGAAAATTTTATTTAAAATATTTGCCAAATACTGAAAATTTTATTCTAAAAGTTATTGAAACAGGAAACAAATGCATCATGTTATCCTTACATCCACTTTCAGCTGACTTAACACATTAAAATTATGTAAATAATTACAGCAAATAAATTTTAACATGTTTATAAGGTGGTTTTGCCTTATGATTTGGGCAAAAGAAAAACAAAAAAAAAAAAAAACACCAAAAAAAACCACAACCAGAAAAAAAATAACCAAAAAAGCAAATGGAAAAAGAAAAAGAAACAACCAAACCCCCCCACCCTCAAATTGCAAATAACAAGCAATTTTGCAGAACCAATATGTTCGATGAAGGAATCAAAAGCAGCAAAGAAAGCTCCACTTTGTGAATCAATTGCCTGCTCTAAATCGGTCAGGCAGATATGGTCACAAGTCCCAGCACCAGTTCCCTACCACTTGAATGTAGAACATAATTTTCTCAATCTAGTAGTAAATTATGGCTGACTTTGGAACTATAGCAATCAAGCTAGACTTCCATATATGTGCAGTACTTATCAGTGCCATTTAAAAAATTCAGTGTCTGTGCCAATCCATGCTTGAGTGTCAGCACCTACTTGTAGGGCTAATACTTACATATAAAGGTACCCATGGATAAAGGTACCAGTGGATAACTGTGGACCCCTTTAGTTGAAGCAAAGCTGGGTTCTCATTCTACATTTTAATAACTTTTACTTGGTGAAAGGGAGAGTTTTCTACATACTTTTCAATTATTATCAATTAGAAGCTTGAAGTGCAAGTATTTTGTTATTTCCCGTTCTTTCCTCTTCATTCTCAGTATGCTATTCATACTGTTACTGGCAAACATAAAATAGGCTGGAAAAGTAATTTTGTATTTAATAAGAATGAAGAGTTGAGAAGAAGCTATGATGGTAACAATGTACAAAAGCAAAAAGTTTTCAGAAAGCCAATGACTATGATAGATAACCTTGATATTTAATTATAGAATAATACATAAATGCTGTTTTCATTTTTTCCTGTAGTTCACTCTCTACCCCATGTGGCAATTTCTGAACATCATTAATCCCAATGTCAATATATTAGATAGATCTATTAATTTTCACTTAAGCTAACGAAGCTAGGCTAAAGCAGACCTGTGTTTTGTCAAGGGATTGCCTGAATCGTGTTAGTCTGAACATGTGGCTTTCACTTCTGTATTTAAGATTATTGTTCATAACCAGTCTGCCCCACTGGGCTGCAATTCAGGATTTATTGTATGCCCTCAAGAAAAGATTTATGTTTTCCAAGGGTCGTTGCTTGTGGTTGTTAAGCCACAGCAGACAAGAAAAGGCTTGCAGTATCTGTTAAACAGACATGCTGATTTGTGTGGACACCACTCTGTAGTTATAAAACACATATATTAGCAAATTTTATTGTTATGAAAACAAAGGCCAGCTGTAACAGGCACTAAACTGGATATAGAGAAGCCCAAAGTTTCAAGGTGTAACAGTAATTGTACAAAGCTATTTGGTAGAAGTTAACTTTAGTTCATTGTCCTGCAAGTTGGCTGTGTTATCAACTAAGACTAAACAACTCCATCTCTAAGACAAGAAAAATGGCTAGTAGTATATGTCAAGATATTTTAAATATTTGCTTGTAAATGAAAGCTGTTTTATAATCAGATCTCTAGAAACAAAAATAGTGAGAGATGTCTCCCTATACAATGCACCTAAATACACCTGTTTTCTCAATTCTTTATGTATTGATGTAGTGCTACTGAAACCCAGAAATTAAGAGGTTCAGGTAAATACAACCAGCATATGATTCAGCAGTTTTGATGGAATATACTCATTACAAAAGTGAACTAATGACTTTAAATTATGAATCTCCTTAAATATAGAATTTTTAGTATTGCTTCTTAAGAAAGAGAAAATTCTCTCAGTAGTGGTTCCTGCGCAGATTCTTCTCTTATGAATGAAGTATGAAATGCAGCTTAAATGAGCCCCAGCTACTCATTGCCCAGGAATGACATGAAAATAGTATGAAGTGAACTCGGCACTTGAAGAACACAAGAGTGTGCAAATATTAATTCTCATGATTGTCTCATGAGTTCCATGAAGATTTTTTGCAAGAACTAAGATACAATATCAAGATATCTTCCATTACATTAATTTATGAACATTTACATATTTTCCTGGCAGTTTCTAGTTGTTTTACAGGCCTTTAAAGCAAAACTTATTTCACAAGAAGATAATTAACTAATGAAAATTCTCTTGAATTAATTTGAAAGTTGTTTATGAGAAAATATACTTCAGAGATATCATGTCTTGACTTATTAGTTGCTTAATGATGACTTTTAAAATAAGAATTGAAAGCAGTTTCAGGCAGCAGAGAAGAGTCAGCACGTTGCAATAACAGGAGAGTGTTTTTTAAAATCTATCTCCTTTACTCCATGGTTAGGATTTTTGTTTTACCTCTTTCCTCCTCCACTCCTCCCTCCTCCCTCTCCTGCCCCACTTCACTTATTTCCTGCTTGTTTTGTGATTTGTTACTGAAGGTTGAATAAATTGATATTACTTACACAAGGACATTTCTCTGGGCCTGAAGCATTTGTAAAAAGATTTCAAGCATGCAGGGAGAGAAAAGCATCTTCCAGATCTTTGTACCAGTCAGAAACCAATGGATACACATACGTTCTTACAATTTTTTTGAATCCACCTGTACATTTTGAAGCTGTGCTGATTTGCAGCATTTACAGAGGTCCAGGCAAATTACTGTGGAAAGGAATTTATATATCTGGCAATGACACAATGAATTACACTTATATTACACAATATTCTTGCCCATATACATTTTGGCTTTGCAGAACCATGAGCAAGGGTAGCTGAAAAGGCTGAGCTGACATCCAGTAATTCTGGAAAGAATTCTAGTGTGATTTTTCTCCTTTCTGCAAAACAGCAACGAATTTAGCAAGTATTAGGAAGTGATACATTCAATCAAAACTGAATAACAAATAGTTGTCATCGTTCATTACTTAATTATTTTAATGGAAGATGTATAGAGCTTTTCCTTCTTTTTTTTATCTGTACTTTTTATTTAAAATTTCTAAATGATCTTACAAAAAGGTAAACACTGATAACATAATTCTTACATGGCTTCAAAATGTTTCTGCATGTTTTATACAGGGCACACAAAAATAAGTTAAAAAATAACAAAGAATTTCTGTTTGCATATAGTACCCAAGCACTAGAGGCATTATTTCTTTGCAATTAAAAAAAAAAGATTGAAAAGGAATGTAGTGAAAAAAGAGTTCTACTCTACATGTATATACAAAAATGCTATAGTGCATTCACAGAAAATATAAGGGAAAAACCCATCTGAATCAGATATTTCAGATGGACATTTGAAACTGTAATATCAGAAAGTCTGTCAAGCCTGAAAAGAGAGCAAACTGCACCCTATTTGAAAGAACACATAAATGTGGTAATACGCTCAGAAGCCAACCTTAGGATTACCATATACTAGTTAGCAATAGCTCATATAATCTAGGCATAACCACTAATTCCACCTGCTCTATGTCTACGGCAGTAAGTAAAATTAACGTTGACTTAAAATAATAAAACACATCCATGAAAATATCAGGAAATGCCACAAGTTTTACATCACCAAGGCTACATTTACTTCATAAGAATGAGCCACATTCTTACAATGTAGTTAAGTATCCCTGCAGATTAAGAAGATACCAGGTGGAAGTTAGATGGGGTGGCTACTGGACCAGGACAAGATTGAAGAAGTGTTATTAAACCACAAACTTCGATTTTTGTACAGCTGATTGCATAGAGAAACATCTCATCTCAATATATTTTCATCCATTAAAATTTTTAGGTTTCATATCTTTTGTAATTGGTTTTGTGTCTTTCATAAAATAAAATTTCAGACAATAATCCATTTTTGTTGAGCCAAGTATTTCCAATTCTTGCAGCTCCTGTAGTGCAAGTGGGAGTTTCCAGGTCCAATAGTCCCAGGCATCTACAGGATTATATATTTTTGTGGTTTTAGGACTATTTTTCTGTAGGGTACGGATGGCATCCTCGGGTATTGGCCACATATCCATAGGTAACCCAACTAGGCAGGTAAAATAAGGGTTCCCAGGGCTGGCGATTGAAAGGCACATCATGTCCTGTTTTGTTGTATTTGCTACCATGACAAAGATGTTTTGTTTTGGTTGTGGGACAACCCAATGACTTCCTAGAATGACAGCATTTAAGAAATTACAAAAAATGAACAAAGAATTTTTGAACATCATGTCAGGCTCTTGTCTGGTCTTGTTCTAGTATTTTCTTCAGAACTGATTTCTGGAGGCATAGAGGATTCCCTTAGCAGTGGGAGATGAGGCTTGATGTTTTCAGCTGGAATCCATCTGGGTCCTTTATCTGTGGAGACAAAAGCAAATCCCCTTCCCGAAGTGATAAGTGGGAAAGGTCCTAGGATTTGACTAGTTTCTGGATCTTTAATTAACACAGGTGGTCTCTTTTATTTTTGCTTATGTGGTATTTGAAAAATGCCTCATAATTAGTGGATTGTGCTCCATTAATGAATTATTTAGAAAACTGAAGATATACATGGCCTTACTGAGCCTTTCAGATATTGCTAAGGTTTCCATTCCCCTTTTTCGTTTTTCTAAATGTGTTTTATGAGACTCATGTGTTCTTTCAATGATGGATTGGTTYGTAGGGAAATATGGAATTCCAGTAGAATGTTTGACACCCAGTGTATTAAGAAATTGTTGTAATCTCTGTGAGGTACAAGTAGGGCCATTATCTGTTTTTATTTCTTGGGGAACCCCTAATGTGGAGAAGGCTTGTAGGAAGTGGTTTGTTACATCTCTGACCTTTTCTCCACTATGAGCTGAAGCAAAGTTTGCTCCTGAAAATGCATCTGTGGATATATGTTGTATTTAAATCACCCAAAAGATGGATAGTGTGCAACATCTACTTGCCGTAATTCCAAACTGTGTAGTCCGGTTCACTCCTTCTCCTATTGAAGGAAGGGAGTATTTGTGGCAATCTGGGCAGGAGTTTGTTATCATCTTTGCTTGGTCTTTGTTGATGG
The DNA here is from genome assembly GCA_014549065.1 of Cardinalis cardinalis. Taxonomy (NCBI): domain Eukaryota; kingdom Metazoa; phylum Chordata; class Aves; order Passeriformes; family Cardinalidae; genus Cardinalis; species Cardinalis cardinalis. The sequence continues at coordinate 950,001 of JACDOX010000228.1, read as the reverse complement.
TAAACACAGGCATTAGTGCAGGGGTACTCTGATGAAAAAGTGGGCGGCTTAGAGAAGCTTGTTCAAAAATGCTTGGCAGTGTAGTTTGAATGGACATTGTGAGGTGGTCTGCACATGTGTTACCTTCTGCAATGAAACCAGGTAAGGAAGTATATGGGAACAAACGTGCGTTATATCATCAGGCTGCTGTCTAAAAGAAAAGATGAAAATTACTTCAAGTAAACTATACAGTTTATCATTGGATACAGCTTTTAAAAGAGAATTTTCCGCTCTCTCCACAACATCTGCAACTTAAAAGGATCTGAAACCAAACTAAAAGGAATTGTAAACTTGGAAAATACTTGGACTACAGCAGCCAATTAAATGATTTGCAGTGAACCTTCCACAATTTCAATGTCACACTCCCATTCTTTGGTCTTGCGATTCTGCCAGGTTATTACAGACTTTTGGGATTTCCCTGAGCCATCTGTAAAAAAGGTAATAGCATTAAGAGGAACAAAACTTCTAAGTGGCTTTAGGATTAACTCAAACCATGAAAGCAATAATCTATGATGTGGATAATGATGGAAAATTTGTCCTGTGAAATTAATTATGGCATACTGTATACGACCAGATTGTTGTATTAACCAATTTAAATAATTAGAAGTTGTAGGTAAAAGGATAACTGAGAAATCTTTTCCAGAAAGGGAAAGTAAACAAGATTTAGATTCAAATATTTCAGAATTAATTGAGACATAATTTCACGTGGGGTAGTATTGTTTTTCCTAATTGGTAGGATAGAAAAACCTGTTCTAAAATTAACAAAGAATCATAAACAATAGGGTCCAACTGGAAAATTAAACCCTAAAGTCAGGGGCTTTCTCCTAAAATAGCAAAAAAATGAGGTAAATCAGGGTTAATCAGATGGGCTTGATATGTCTGGATAGTCTGCAAAACTTTACTAAGTGCACTTTGAGCTTCTGTTGTTAAATGCCTTGGTCATTTTAAAGCTGTGTCCCCTTTTAACAACTCAAATAATGGTGTAAGATCTTCATCTGTAATTCCTAATAATGGTCTAATACAATTGATGATACCTAAAAGCTTCTGCATATTGTGGAGTGTCTTGGGTTTGACTCTTAGTTGTGGTTGAATAGTTTGTTCTCTTATTTGGAATCCTAAATATTTCCATGGTGAAGGTTGTTGGATTTTTGCTTCTGTGATGGTGAATCCGGCATCTTGAATGGCTGCAATTACTGCATTTGAAGTGATATCCATGTAGTCACACCCCAAGCTTTCAGGATATCTCTTTCTGATGGGGGTACGAATCCTGGCAACCCCAAGACATAACTGGGGTTGGAGAATGCCCATCTCTTTGATGACATCATTACTTTAATCCACGTGTCAAACGCACTTGTATGATTTGGCTGTGGTAACAAAAATGCCTGACCAATAATCAGTCTTTTATGCATAAAACAAAGGGGAACAGGGCTTGTGATGAAAGCAGTGATCTTCTGTGATGAAGTGACAGTGAGGACAGAAAGTAAAACAAAAAATCATTTGCTTATAAGTTTGCTTTTAGCAAGAACTAAAAACTCACACGGCTGTTGCTCTAGTCCCTGCTCACTTGTCCTGATGAGACAGGTTTTGGAGTTTGAAAGCATCACTGATTCTGCTGTGGCCAGCTCTAATCTGGTACCTGGAGGCAGGATGGTTGGGAGACTGGCGAGGATATTCTGCAGCTCTGGACTTCCTGGCCTGCAGTGGTTTCTAATACAGGTGACAGGACTCCTTGTGTCCTCACGTGCTGCTGTCCCAGGCTCTGCTGCCTGCAGTTTCCCTGTTGGTGGTTGCAGCCTCCCTGTTTTGATAAAATCTATTATTACAGTAAAACTGTTTCCCACAGCCATGAGTCTTAAATGGTGGTCTTGGCTTATGCTGAGAACAGTCTCTTGCAAGATGTCCTTCCTTCCCATTGTAGCATGCCTTGGAGGATCTCTGGTTTTGCTGTTTTTTGGAATCTGCCTGAACGGCAGCGAGTGCTTGAGCAAGAGCTTGTTCTTGCAACTGAGCTGAGCGCTCTGAGGTGGCAAATCTGTGGCAGGCTTCAACCATTTGTGCAATGGTGGGCTCTGGCTCGGGGCGTAAAGAGCACAGGATCTGTTTGCACTCGGCATTAGCATTTTCAACTGCCAGGCTCTTGAACACCTCCTCTCTTGCCCTGTCCAAGACAAACTGCCGATCTAGGGCGAGCTTTAGCCTGTCCAGAAATTTCATGTAGGGCTCAGAAGGCCCCTGCTTTATATTAGCAAAATTTAAACGAGGTTTACTGCCATCAGGCACTTGTAAAAGAGCCTTGCTAGCTGCATCCTTAATATCATTGACGACTGCTTGAGGAAGATTTTCTGCCTGATCATTCCGGTTCATGTGAGCCCCTTCCCCAGCTAGATGATCTATAGTTAAAACTGCTCCTGTAGCTACTCTTGTTTCGTCCCCTGCATAATCCTTTAGTAATTGATTTAAAAGTCTTTTCCATCTCATTTCCCATAAGGCATACTCAGATGGGGACAATAAAGTGGTCATGATGTATTTTATGTCATGTGGTGTTAACACATGGGCAGAAAAGGTGGCTAACATAAGGCTTCTAAATTATGATGACTCCCTCCTATGTTCTTTCGATGCTTTCCATAGTTCTTTGACCTCCTCACAAGCTATGGGTTCCCATCTAGGGTTGACACCCCTCCTTCCATACTGCACAGGCATCATAGTGAATTTTGACACCAAGTCCCAATCCCCCTCCTTTACTACAATCCTGTGGATTTTCTCCCAGGAGTCGTCCCCAGATTTAGTTGGTCTCAGGTCCTCTTGTGATGACAAAGTTGAAGAGTAGGAGGAGGAGGAAGAATGACTCGACATCATTAATATTTTTTTACTAGAATGGTGTTTAACTGTGTTAGCATTGTGATGTTTTAGAGTAGGCTTCAAAGCTGATTGCCTGGGCGCCGCCATCTTGGGGGCGGGCCCTTCTGGGACCCAGGTGGGCGGAGTTCTGGTCTCCTCGAGAGGGGTGTGGCCTGATGTGGAGTGGGTGGGGCCAGGGGCGGTAACTCACAAGTGATTGACAGCAGAGTCATTTGTATTATTAGAAAATTCAAGACGGAGGTTAGTTGTGTTTTCCACGCCATTCGCTGCACTTTTGGTGGTCGGGAAAAAGGTGGAGAAGGAGGGGCGAGGAGAACACGGAGGTACAGGGTGCAAGTAGTTGTGAAGATCCAAGGTGACTTGGCCTTCGCTGTCTCGGGTATCATAAGGAGGGACTGGAGGAGGACACAGGGTGGCAGAGGCAGTGTTAACTTCACTCCCGGACACCTCCTCGGTATCAGCAGCCCTGTGGCTCCCCGCTGGAAAACCTGAGGGGAGAGAAGGAGGAAGATGGGGAAAGGCAGAAGGTCGGCAGCTCTCCTGCTTATTGCTATTACAGGTTCCTTCCCCCATACCACTCCCTGGATTAGAGGATGGGAGGCAGTCCCAAGTTTAGCAGGATTACCGATGGCACTGCGATCTTGACATTCTGCTTCTGTTTTCAATGTATCTAAGATCAGTCGAAAAATGGGAAGCAATTTCAGCAAGTCAGGGTCTCTCTTTGTTGTGAGGTCATACAGTTTGACTCCGACTGACTTCCAAAATTCTACCTTAATGATTTCTGATGCTGTAGCACCAGGAAAGTTTTTAAAAACCCACTTAGTGATGGTTTTGAGCTCCTTTTTATCAAATGATTTCCCCTGCATAGCCAATTTCAACTTAAATTGATTATATAGGTCCTTTTCTCCATGGGATATGCAGGCACCCATCTTGCAGCAAGCAAAACTTGGACTGGTGTAGGATATGCCTCCCTGGTTAGGGTAGGAGGATGAGGAGGATGTCAACCTTTCCCTACCTGCTCCTGAAGGTTTTCTTCTCCAGGGATCCTGTGGACTGCCAAATACCACAGGCTGTTGTCCCCTAGACACTTGGGCTCTCAAAACTTCTGCCGGGCTGTCTCTTTCTTGACACCCGGGCTGTTGACCAAACTTCTGCCAGGCCTGGCACAGCAGAAATCTGAAAATCCTTGAGGGAAAGATGCAGCCTAGTCAGCTAGAGGAACTCACTGACAGATCCTGGCAGGTCCTTCTGAGTATCAGAAGGTCCCTGCCTGGGTGCCAGTCTGATGCAGTCTGACTTGCCACTGCTTTGGAACCTGTCGTCCGAAGTTAGGTTAGCAATAATAAAGGACCGGTCGATAGATTTATCCAAAAAGCAAAAGGTTTAATAATAACAAAAATAACAAACACCAGAAGGCAAACAGCAGGTGGACACCTGCAGTATGGGATAACACCAAAGGACCGCCAACTGGTGTAGGGTAGGGTATATTTATAAGGTGTGATAAAAGGTGGAGCTTAAATCTGAGGGTCCAATAAGAGGTGTGGATTAAGAATATGTAAAACATTGCAGAAGGAATACAACCAATAGGAACAAAGAAAATCATGAACTTTCGAACTGCAACCTTACCAAGAGACCTGGATAAGCATTTCATCTCCCATGAATCAATGATGCAGAAGCCTTGCTGGCCCTATCATGAGCATTAGTTTTGCAGACTACAGGCCTATTTCCCAAGGCCTGAGACTGATATCCTCAGCCAGCTTGACTCCTACACAACCCAAAACATTCTATGATTCACCCAGTTTAAGACAATATGGAGTGGAAAAAGTTTTAACTGAGTCTTATCTGATTATTAATTACCTTGTGCAGGGCTTTGAGAAGTATGCAGAAAGTGAATAGTGTCTGATTCACTGCTGTAAGGCCCACATTAGCTGTGTTCAGAAACAGTAGGAAATATATAGCACTTGAATAAATGGAAAGAAAAAATTCTGTGTTTCTATCTGAAGTTATTGGAGGAATGAATATCCCCCATACAGTGTTTTGTGCCTTAAAATCACACATTACACACTCATATATTTGTGGAAATAAGTGGCATAGTTCATGATTCACAGATACCTATATCCATCAATGCTTTCAGCTGAATAACACTTTGTTCCATCGATAATCCTACTGCAGAAAGTCAGATTATCCATTTAGTGTGAAAAACAGGAGTAAGGGCACTGGAATATCTCACTTATTAGGTGTCAAAATCCCATGTTATTTTACTTTATATTGATTTCACTTGGTAATTCTATGCACAAAATTAAAAGGCAAGCAAAAATCTGTATTTCTTTTGAATGCATCATAAGTATTGCAGTTTAAGATTTATATTTGGGTATGATTTGTTGCATTGAGGTATTTACCTATCTATTTGTTGCATAGACAGTATCTACCATTCTTCTCTACAGAATAAAAAAACGGTACTAACAAAAATCCATTATGTTAGAAAAATCCCTGAACAACTCAAGGATTTGAACTTACTCCTAAAACAATATGAAATTCAGCTTAAATGTATACCTCAGTTCATAAAGCATTTATAATTTGAAACGCTTTTGCGGAAAACATAGCATCATGCCATCAGTGTTCAGAAGTTTCTCTGCTAAGTGCCACGTAGACAAAAGCAACAGCATCACTGGGCAAGAGTTATTCATCACACAACTAAAAGAAACTGAAATTAATATTTTTCAGATGTATTTGAAAGCCTTTATACAACTATGACAAATTGTAAAACTACCCATGAATACACTAAGCAGCCTCTCAATAAGCACGATCTTTCAGGAAATACGTATTCAGACATTAGACCATCTGAAGTAATAACCCTTATTAACAAAATTTTGCTTTCTAAAAAATTCATTAATTTATATAAGAGCTTTGAGGCACATAGAGGCTTTCCTAGTGTTTTCTCCTGAAAGGAACTATTTTTTGCATTGAAAAATAAAGTTACTGCATTTTGAAAGATTATAAAATTAAAATTTTTTAAAGTTTTAAAAATTACACATGCACAGTCTTTAAATTTTCTTTACAACACATGCACAGTCTTTAAATTTGCTTTACAACATAATGATTTTCAGCATCCTTTATATTACAGTGTTAGACTGACTTTTTTTCAAATGATGTCTGTCACAGAAGCAACACCAATGAATGGTCATTTCTTACTGAGAAACACAAGATACTTCAATTAAAATGGAAAAAGAATCCGAACTGTTTTCTTTATATATATATGAATAGCAGTAGGAGTTCCACATAATTGATAACTTGCAGAGTAAACCAAGTAGGCATGGTGCTATTGAATCTCATCATGTAGATCAGGAATTCGATGTATTTTGAGCATCACCCTGACACTGTGAAAGAATACTCTAGGGATGTATGCACTCTTTTAAAACACAGCTTCAGAAATTCCATCACTAACAATAGTTTGATATGCAGCCACTTAAAAAGTACGTATGGCATCAGAAAGGCTCCTTTGCAGTAACTCTGCAAAAGGAATATACATATACACAATTAAGAGGAAAGTGCTGTCTTCATTGTTAGGTGTTGCAACAACATAATTTAAGGTGCTAAAAATTCCACTTACAACTCCGTGGAACCAGGTCCACTATAAAACTCAACTATTAAAATTTCTGTTTGGCTTTCAAGTTTAATCTGGTCTTTTCTACAAATTTGACTTTTCCTATCCCCATTGAAAGCACTGTCATTCAAAAGCCATCTACATTTCATTTTTCTCTTTATGAAAACTCATTTTGGAAGTTTAACTAGTATTTATTCATATACACTAAGTTCATAGTTTTGTGATTAATAGTTTGTAATCAGAATGGTTGCCATTATTCTGATCACTGTAAAAACAAATTGAGAGATGTCGGTGGAGCTAACACATCCTTACATAGATTTTTTTCAATCCTTTTTTTAAAAAGAAAAAAAAAGAATATCACCCTTTTTTAGTACCATACACATAAATACCTATGTAACATATTAATCACATCACTTTTAAGAGAGGGAACTCATCTTTATTTTCTTTGCATTCTAACAGAGCTGACAACACAGCTTTTATTTTGTATATTTTAACTTGTCAGTGTGATGACTGTTGGGAGAACAGAGCTTCTGGTAGATAATGGAATTTATCAGGGAAGAAATTAGAGAAATTAAAAACCTCAGTAAATACACATGAAGTTGATGTAAACTGCTGTAAAGGTACAAGTCAAGCTACCTGAAGAATGAAAACACCCTAGAAGTAAATCGCCTTTTGCTGCAATTATTGCCATAGAAGAATGACTTCATTACTTGAAAATTTACTTTGCCTAAGGTCTCTTTTCATACACCTCCTTACTGTAGACTACTGTAGTAGATAATACTACTCCTACTCTGAGTAGTATTATCTGCTCCGAGTAGGAGTAGATAGTACTCCAAAGACAGACCACAGAATGAAGTGCTTATTAATTTAGATGTATTGGATGGGTGCTTCAAATTGCATATTGTACACAAGAAATGGTATGAAAATTCTTCTATTCCATACATGAAAGGCATGAATACAAAATAATGACAAAAATAACAGTGAAAACTAATACAGGATGCCAGAAAGCAAACACAGTTACCTCCGATAAATTACTTTGACTGCAAGAATCAGACACATAAAATTGCACATCAAATTTTAAAATATTTTACAAAGAGGGTCGAGTTCCATTACAAGAAGACAGAATTTTCAAATATAACATAGAGCCCAAAACCCCAATTTTTTTGTGTTTCTGGAAATGTCATGAAATTGCAGGCCTATAAAATCAGTAAGAACCTGCGTATTTCTACACTCACAGACTTTCCAAACTCATGGCTTTGCTGGTAATGTCTAGTACATCTTATATACTGTTATGTGTGGCAGAACTCTGACTTTCTGATTACAGAGAATATGACAGGCAGAAAGCAGTCAATCATTCTTTTAAAAGCCCATAGGATTTTTGAGGATTATTTTCTCAACAAAATCTTCTTGTAAAAGTTTAGTTAAATAATGTACATATTCCTTCAAAATATTGGTTGGGTTTTTTAAAATTAAACAGAAGATCAAATAAATATTATCACTTTTGACCAGTTTAAAGTTGTGATTAATTGAGTAATTTTTTTTTATCATCCTCGGTTAAATTCAAGTTGTCAAGATAAATGTAGGCCCCAATGGCCTTTTAGTCAAAGATAAGCTGTATATTCCCTTTTTATATTCTTAATGATCTACTTATTTTTTAGAAAAAAAAAAGGTGGAATGAAGAAGAAATTCTGAAGTGCTTTATGAAAGTCAAGTCTGTATGTTGCTTTCAGACAAATATTATTTGTCAGAATTTTGCTCTCCAACTTTATCTTGGGGTTTTTTTTCAGTTTAATAGCAATATTTCCTTTATATTCTTATCCTCTTTGTGGAATCGACTACTGGAATTGCTCCTGTTCTAAACTTCGGACTAATCAAAGCCACAGAAAAATTTAAGGGGAGATGGAATTCCTTGGAAACATAAATATCTCTTATGCCTGCAGCTGAAAGAAAAAATGTTGGATCAGCTGGCTGTTCGAAATAAATTAAGTTAGCCAGAATGGAAACTTAACAGAAGAATTTTTAAAACCTTAAGAAAAACATTAGCATAAGGAGAAGATCATAACCCCAGCTTTATCATGCATGAATGAACTAAAGACAGCATCATGTAACACGCAGACACTCCTCAACTCTTTCAAACAGTCAGCAATACAAAACCCAGGAAATAAGGAAAAGAAAAGAGCGTTCTGTTCTCAAGATGGCCAGTCTAATCACAGAATCTGGGAGAGTAGTGAAGTTACCAGACTCTGAGTCAGAAAAGTTAACTCTCTTACTGAAAGCAGGCAACAGCTTATGGGTTAATACAAACTGGAAAGGGTGGTGAACCCAGGAGAGAGCATATTTTCCTATACAAAAATAAAACACTTGACACCAGACAAAGAATTTGTTCCCTCTCCAAATATCCTTCTTTATTGTTGTATAGAATTATTTCAGAGTGATTCAGAAGTTGACACACTATGAATCCTCAGCCTTGAGAACAAGGAGTCTTACAACAACCTTCCATTCAAGACAAAAAAAGATTCCTAAACACTTCATGATTTTAACAGAAATGAGTGTGCAGTGGTTTGGAAATTACCTCTCAGTAAATTACCTGACTTCTCACAAATAAGATCATGATTTTGTTAAAAGTATGGAACATGCAAAATTTAAATTTCAGTTAAATTTTCTTTTACAAAGTGCATATTGTCTTATGCACGTTGTATAAGAAAATTTAACTGCAGGTTATTTATCCCACTGTAAGAGCTGTAGATTATTTTATCAGACCAAAGATTTCTCTCATTTTAGGTATATGAAAGAGAAGATCGAAGAAACCTCCAAAAGTTGGCTGTTAGAGTTTTTTTTAGGGACAGGGAGAAAGAGAAAGTGATCTGTAATGAAATCAGTTTTTTTGGTTTATTGATGAATTAGGGTTTCCAATAAAAGACTTAAATTTTTACCTGTTATGGAAAATTCCCTGCTGCTGTGTCCCAGCTGCATGATCAGTTAGCAAAGCATGCTTTTACCACTTGCCTTCTATGCTGACTAGGGTCAGTACTAAAGGTTATAATCTGTCATTTAATACTGAAGTTCATTTCATAAGTTGCAGAGAAGAGTTGCAGACAAGGCCATTTTAAGCATATACTCCACTGCTCACATTGTAGTCTAGGGCTAAGAAGGCACTTCTCAAAACAGCTCATCATCCAAATAATGGCATATTAACTGAATCACTGAACAGGAAAACACATACCAGAAGCATTAACTATTAATTCATAGAAAATTCCCTTTGTTAAATTTTCTGACCATACTAGTTTGGCTTTGTTATTTTCTTCCCCTGTTATCACAGCACAAGGACAGGATATATACAGGGGGGAACAGAGCTTTCCTGGCAAGGCAAAGCAAATAATGTATTTCCTTGACACTTCCTAGACTTTCCCCATTTCCATGACACTGTCTCTTTGTTCATTATCTTTTTATTTCTTGTCCACTACAGGATAAGGACATAAGTTTCAGGTCCTTCAAGAGTGTATTTATCTGAAACCTTAGTGAGCAAGGAAAGAAATTTTTGCTTCTATTACAGTACTTTACAGCTCTTACCTGTGTTGAGAGTTTCACTGCTATTCCTGTGAGAAATTATGCCTAGAAATCACTCGCACATTGCAGAGTGATTGTAGTTATGTGTTAGAAACTTTAAAATGTTTAAAAATTAATTAAGAATGCAGTTTCACAAATTAACATAATAATTCAACATATGTAATTGACCACAATATAATAGTGATGATATAATAACATAACATATATTATAATAACATATAATCTAATATATATAATGCAGTAAAAATTCTCTAGCAGAATAGTTGAAGGAGGACACTTAATATTTCACCTGAATGTTACAGCTTAGGGGGTTTGGGGTTGTTTTCCTGGCTTCTGGAGTGAGTGTGTGTGCATGTATGAGTGTGGTTGGTTGGTTGGTTGGTTGGGTTTTTTGTCCAGAATCCAATCAAAATAAAACAGTCGCTATTCTAAGAGATCTAGGATTTTTCATGCTGTTCTGTCTGATTTTCATAGGACAGAAATTAATGATGATAAAAAAGCATTAGGAGCATCTTAGCAAGGATGGCAGTGAAAAAGTATGGCATTATTCTGCTCTCAAATTACAAAAACTCTGTGAGATTTTCAAAGCCATTTTTGATAATAGAAACACACAGAAAAAGGACTGTCTAGTACACTGAAACCCTGAGCAGGTCATGAAATATCTTTTCAAGAGCTTGAGATAACCACTGAGACCCTGTACAGGAAAAAAATTCACACCATGCAAGTTTACACTGGGATTTTAGTTTAAGCATTACATTATCTTAAGAACTGCAAAACCTTCACACTGTTGTCTTTATACTTAGTGATTTGTGTTTAGCCAAGGGCCTCTGCAGCAAGCAAAGAGAATCAAAACAAACAATGGAGATCTCTAGCGAATTATGTTTCTCTCTCAGGGAGCTGGGGATGTTTGGCCTGGTTGAAAGAGGGTGATGGAAGCAGAGGAAATGGCCTTGAATTTTACCAGGGGAGGTTTAGTTTATATGAAAGGAAAGAATTCTGCACCCCAAGGGTAGTCAGGCATTGGAACAGGATGCTCAGGGCAATGGTGGTGTCACTATCCCTGGAAATGTTCAAAAAACCTGTGGATGTGGCTTCTGGGAAAACGTTTTAGCAATGAACATGGCAACGGTAGGTTAGTGGTTGAAGTCAATGATCTTAGGGCTCTTTCCCTACCTTAATGATTGTATAATTCTATGAAATATTTCTATATCAAGACTGCATTTTAAAATAGGAATGTGATGAGGACAGAATTTTTCTCTACGTTTCTTTTCACCCAAAATAAATAAAAATAAACTTCCCTTTCTTCCCATGTTCCAGAAATGTTAATGTGACAAGTTTTCTAGTGTAAAACACTAAAACATGGCTCATTAAAGAAATTCTATAAATATCTAGGTAGAGATATAATAATTTACATTGTCTGGTAAACTAGATATAACTAATTTTTGTCTAATAATGTCTAAATTTCCCTTGCTTTTCATACCTTTGAGATGTGGCCACCACGTTTTTTCCTATTGTACAAGAATAAAGTCATTTAAAAATCACTGTTTTGTAACAAAACAGGATTAAAGTTTCGAATCAGAACTTCAATAATAAAAAAACCAATCTGAGAAAAGAGTGAAGAGTAGAATTTTATTTCAATTAGTAGCTATTTTTGAAGTTTAGTTGCCAAAAGAGAAACGCTACGTAGTAACTAACTGAAATTATACCAGTTAAAAGCCACATGAAAGAAACTGAAAATATGAGAGGGAGGTAGTCTGATATTCTGTAACTATTTAACGTCTATTTTTTAAACATTAATCTTAGTGCTTGTTCACTTTTCTGAAAGGATGCATGTATTAAAATATTTTGCGTTTTTTCTTCTTAAATTCATCATATTGGTTGGGGTAGAGGGAGCTGAAAAGTTCCAAAAGTAAGCAGTTTTAACAAGAACATATCAAACTAAGCTGTGAACTACTAGTATTGAAAGTATCAGAGATAAATACTACTAATGTACACTATAGCTGAGGAAATTTCTTCCATCATTACTCATGCCATAGCTCAGCTGGGGCCAATACTTTTCCTCTTTCTCCAACTTTAGCTTAATCACCAAACATCAGATGATGTTTTTGATGGCACCACTACCCTTGCAATTTCCAGCCACTTCATCAGAATATTCAGAGCTGGATCCCTAAACACAAAAGTAAATATTTAATCAATTTCCAATTAATTATTAGGAAAATCTCATTGTTATGGCATTAGTTGCAATAAAATTTCTTCGTTAGTTATAAAAAACCAATGAAGAAAACCAGTGAATGAAAACTAAACTTTGAACTGTAAAATACCTGAAAATCTCTTTCCTGTCAGTTGTCCAATTTCTCTGCTTTAAAATTATTTCTGCCTTTATTGAAAAAAATTTTCAATGTTGCTTAACTTGGGGTTAGAGCATGCACACTGTACAACTTCTTCGCAGTATATTGTAGGTTAGCTCTTCAATGAGCAATCTTTTACTATCTTACTCAAACCTGGTTTAGTTATTATTTCTCTGAAACAGTTATTTTTTAATTACGCTTCATACAATTGACAAAAAAATGCAGCTTGTATTTGAGGAGTTCAAGTAGTGTCATTTTTACTAGCTTGGACATCTTTCAAATTATTAAAGTTATTTAAAATAGGGAACTGGATTCATGATACACATCAAGCCTTTCTCCAGTACTTTCACACATAAACCAAGACTACTTAAAGATACAACTTCAGATTAAATCTCCTTTGGCTTCAGATCCTTGTGGGAATTATTTTCCTGCCAGGTAGCACTTTACTGTGATTTAAATGCAGGAGTACCTGCAAATGGAATAAAGCTCTCAAAAAATAACATCAAAGGAAATTAATTCTCCAAAAAATAACTTTAAAGCATATTTAGAATGTCTGGACAGGTAGAGCTGAAGATGCAAAAGCTTTCAAAGGAAACAGCTTCTTCCTGTCCCCTCATCTGGAACCATCAATTTCACAAAGAGTAGTGATAATGTAATTTCACAAATAATAATAATAATGTGAATTTTAAGTTAAAATAAATTTAACTAATTTCTTAAGAAGACAGAAATGAAATGCAAAAACTAAGGCTAGAACATACAACACCACAGAAATTGTATATAAACTATGAAGGAGGTTGCCTATTTGTACACATTTGCTTCAGTTCCTGCCTATTCAGCTTGTCAGAATTGATATGAGCATAAATTGCTCTCTCACATTTTCCTTTGTGTTTCTAGTCACAAGAAGTCAAGATGTCTTCACATACAGCAAATATACTTCTTCAGAGGTTCTCAAAAAACTGCTGCTACTCAGTGTATAGAAGTTTAGAAGAAAAATTCTTTAGAGACAAAAATACTATCTCTACCATATTCTGTCCTATCACTGTATTCAGGAAATAAACATAGGAAATTTACATAGGAAAATAAACAAGTAGGGAAAGGAAAATACTCATTATTTCCCCTAATTTAAAGATCTCTAGTCCAATGTGTTTCTTTCTTTTGCTGGTTCTTGAGTACACATTCATTCCACTCTTACTCAACCTTTTCTCTTTGTTTACTTGTTAATATAATTTAAAAATAATAAAGGGGTTGACTAATTCTTGATATTTTTTACTTGTTGATCCTTACAGCCATAAAACTCAATATTGGTGTATCAGGGTCAGAAAGGAAGGAATGGTGAGAAGGAAAGTTTTTACTTGCATATGTAGATAATTGAGAAGGCAATAGCTGSAGGACAAATATATGGGGGACAATGTGTTTGGAATATATGCAGAAAAATTCTAAGATCTTCAAATTAATTCAATAAGGAATTTAAAGTAGTTGCACATTTTCAGATAAAGGCTCTATAGGTTTCACAGAGGAAAAAAATACCAATTTCAGCATCAAATCTTCCTAAACAAGTGTATACTTTGGTGCACTGAAAGCAGAATAAGAGTAGCAGGGGAATAGATTATATCTTTTCATAATCTCAGCGTGTTGATTAACAAATAATTATTCTTTGAAATTATTTTTTAAAATCCATTTTCTTTCTTCTCAGTTTTAGCAAATTCAACAAATATTTCAGTGACCTGCTACTTATATCTTTCACTCAGAAAAAAAAAATTGAATACCTTAGGTTTTTGATGAGAAGATTGGCTGCTGACATATAGCTTGAACCACAAGCACGGTATTGATGACTTCTCAATTTCTTCTTCCATCCTCAGGAAGGAGAGAGGTTAGAGCTCAGAAGGCCCCCTACATGCAGTCTAGTACAACACCTGGACAGCTTTTGTGGTTGAATTGAGATTGTAAGTAGCTTCACACAGAAAGCTATCCGATCATCTGTTCCATCCCTTCCTTGGAGTTATCCAAATCCTGAGTCTCTGACTCTGAACAAGCTTTCTTCTTCTTTCTGCCGTTGCCATGCTTATCTGAAACTGCATGGATGTTAGTTAAGGAGCTAAACTGGAAGAAAATTAACACTGTCTAAACCACTGACTCATTCAATACCCGTGTAGCTACTTAAAGCATCCTGGTTGGGCACCAGCAGCTCCACAAAAAAAAGCACTGGGAATGTGCAGCTGTCTCCAGGGGCACAGGAACCTTCCTTTAGAAGGCACATGGACTTGTACCTGAGCAAGACTGCTATTCAGGAGATTGCATCACATGTGGGATCAAAAAAGGAGCTGTACAGTTGGGCCAAAGCTCACATTTCACTGAAGTGAAGATCCTGAAAATGGCCAGACACCATAGATTAGAAGGATGCAATTTCTGTAAAAATTCATCCTTTTTTATTAGGTAGGATTAATCTTTTGAAGTGTGTTTTTAAGTCAAAGAGTTAGAATTCACAGCACAAGAATGCTCTCCTATTCAAATTTTTAGGTCAATTTGTAAGCAAATCTGTAATTTATAGAGACATCACTGCATCATCTTATTTCTTCTGTTTAGTGCATGCATCCTTCATAAAAAAAGGTGCTATTTCAGAGTATGAAGTACACTAAAAGAAAGGAGAAAATTGTATTAATCACTGCTGTTCTTCCCCCCCCTTCCCCACTGCTGTAGTAATACTAAAGGCTTATCTCTGCTCCATTGCATTAGTTGAGGTGCCCTACTGCATTTAAAGGCCATAATGAGTCCACTTCTGAAGGCAATGGTGTCTTAATGAAAGTAAAACTATGACGTCTTCCACACAATCTTGCTTTTAAGTTCTATTTAAGTTTTTAACCTCCCTCATCTTAAGCCAGAACTTCTCAAACAAATAAGGTAAATAATATTAAAAATGAGGTAACAGCAGGTCCCTCATTTTTTGCTTTTATTGAAATAAACATATTTAAAATATATGTAAAATATATTTTAAAATAGTGTTAAGTCAAACACTAAGAATTTGGTTTTAAGACTGCCCAAGCAAATCTATTTGATGTTCTAATAGGATTAAAGATCGGATATTCATAGTACTCTGATCTTAGCATCCTATAGTTTATTAAACACCTATATCACACAAATTCTAATAAATTAAAATAATTTGTAATAATTTTTACCCTATACCACTGAGGACTTCATATCAGAATGAGTTTGAGTAAGGTTCACTAATAATAAGGTTGTGAATAAAGTTCAAAATAATGTTTGGCTCTGTTTTCTGTGTGTAAAAAATTCTGTCAAGGGAGAAAAACTATGAACCCCAGATGCATGCTCACACAAACAAATGCAGTGGAGAAATCTATATCATTGCCAGTTATGTCTCACATCAATTTCAAGTCACTGCTGATCATGAAAATGACAGCAAGTATGACAGTGAATGGCAGTACTGTGGAAATTATGAGATGTAAAACCGTCTGTTAAGGGAAGCTTTCTCCCAAAGGTGCTAATTGTACATATTGGGGCTCTTTTTTTTGAACTGACATCCAAATACACATACACTTCTCTCTTCCTGTGTGATTTGCATGATGTAAAAGAAGAGGAAAAACACAAGAGAAATACAGGAGTGAAGGACAAGTGCAGCCTTCCACCATGAACTGGCAAAAAAATTCTGTGTGGAGATTTGCGGTTCTACTTTTGTTCTACTTTTCCTCCCTTAAACCCTCTAAACACTATGCTGATGAAGCCAGGGTCTCTGGTTTTGTCAAATAGTATTTAAACTCTACTAAGAAACTCCAAACAAAAGTCTATTATGTTTTCTATTCCACCTGTATCTTTGCAGTGTTCTATTTCTTATCAATGCCCTAAATTGATTGTTTATATCTGTCAAGATAAAAAGACCATGTGACTTGAATTATGTTAAATGTACTTTGACAGAAGACATATCATGCATAGAAATAAGTAGTTGGTAAAAACTAATACAAATAATAAGGATATATCTGTCATCAGGAAAAGTTAATTCTATCTCAGTTTCTCCTCATCATGTGAAGGAGGAAGAAGGGGAAGGGCAAAAAGCCATCATACAGTAAATTACTCAAGATGCTTAGGATGAGAGGGAGACGCAGCAAAAACATACAGAAGGAGGAGATGAGTAGTTTGGGCACTAAACTGGTAGCAAGGGAGTTCTGAATTATTTGCTCCCTAATCTATTTCTAAGCTTTTTTTCTCCTAAAATTAGTATAATGAGAGTTCAAGTTAGGACATAAGCAACCCCGAGAGCAGCTGGAATAAACTCTCTGTCCTTCCCAAATGTCTCTACTACCAGAGTAGCATTTCAAGAAAAACCATACATCTTAAATCCCTGGCAATTTCTATTTTATGGCACAGTACAGAGCCCTTTAGCTTGCCTTCATTCAGCCTGAACCTACAGTGTAGTTATTAGGATACTTTAAGAGAGATGATAAGCCCATAACATGTAATTAACCAGGAGCTATCCAAGCTGGTTTCTTAGACCTACCACTACGTCCTTTCATACCCATACATTAAATGAGCAACTGAGGCCCTACTTCCTTGTTACCTGTAACAACAGGTGTTATGGACTTGGAGAGGAAATCCATGCTTAGAACTGCAGAGGTGGAAATGTCTTCCAGAAATTCTTAATCAGGGATCCAATCTACAGTAGATGGTCAMAGATTGGTAGATTTACATTGAAATTCTTCTTATCAGTTTAGAAATCAAAATTCATGCAGCTATCATTCAGCTCATTCCGAGCTTGGGAAGGTGAAGGTTTTATGACTTTGGAACAAATATGTAAACCCTAGAATCAGTACTGCTGAGTCTGAAAGTTTTTAAGTTCAAATGCTAGGTCATTTTGATTAGGAAGTTGGGTTTTTTTGTTTAGAAAAATTCTGTATAGAAATAATTCTTCTATATAAAAAATTACTTTTCCCTGTAGATGTATGTTATGGACTCAAGTAGAATGAGCATGTTCAGTACTCTTTACATGAGAGATGTTGAGGTTTTTTTACAGTTCAATGTTACACCATTACTTGTACTCTTTACATGAGAGGTGTTAGTGGTTTTTTACAGTTAAATGTTAAACCATTACTTGTACAGCTGTTGCTAATTGCTGTCCTCCTCTTTCACTTAGAGTAGGTGTTCAAGTGTTCTCCAAAGCTCCTTAGATCTAGAGCCCCTATCCTTCAAAGCCAAAAAATTGCCTTTATATTACAGACAAGACATGTGCTGCTGCTGTGTTAATAGCTTCTCTTGTTGTATTTCAGAGTATACCGACATATTCCCAACTAACTAACATCAAAGAACAATGTTAGCATCTACAGAATGCCTCATGGGAGCTTGACACAGCAGATCTCTTCTGGTTCCTGGTAGATTTTAAGTTACCAGTAAAAAAAAGGAAGGAAAACTGGAGCCCAGCAGCTTTCCATTCAGTGCTTCCTGGCATTTAAAATATGATAGTTTATTTATCTATTTAATTCCAACAGAGGAAGAAAGCAAACCAAGCTTCTCATCTTCCCAGGTCCTCACCACAATTCCACCCCCCCCCCCATTAAAATTTCCTGCTATTTCCTACCTTTGTGGCTTGTATTTTGCCTCGATCTTCCTCTCCCTGCTGTGCTCCTCACACCAGCCTGCCCTTCTGCAGCACCACCAGCTGCTGCCCCTGAGGCACAAAGCCACAGGCAGTTCATGGCTCCTACCTGTCTGCTGAGGGGGCAGATGGAAAGGGAGGAGTCAGGGTGCCTGGTGCCTCTTACAGATCACTGCCATGGCAGTGATTTCTGCCTTATTGAGATGACAGTCCTTTTTTATTGTTTTCTCAACACTTACAGCAATGCAGACATGTAAATACAGTGCAAGTCTTCAGCTGTATGTGAGTCTTAATAACTTATAGCTACAAAATTATTACTGGGTTTGAAATCTTCTCCTGTATGCCAGTGTAGCAAAATAGCCTGAGCTGTTGAAACAGGCATGATAGAAAGCTGATGTAACATTAATGACTTTATAATATTTTTAGGGCTTAAACCCAGCACAGCAAAGGAGACAGTGGCAAAGAAATGAGCTCAGACTAAAGCTTTCAATACCAAAAGGAGGAGAATACCAATGGTAACAGTAGTAAGAATTTAGCCGAAATTTGAAAACGGTGAGGGAAACCATAGAAGACATAACAAGTCTTTAAAATACTTTGTACTTCAACATATTTTGTAGTCTGACTACTTTTATTACCACTGATTTATTATCATGAATTTTAGTCTGAATACATAGTTGATACATGCTGTTATTGTGTCCTGTATCTCTCATTCCTTAATTATTCATTAATATTATTTAGTCCATTATTGATTCCCTAGTGGTGCAACAGGTGGTCTAAAGCATGTTGTACATACTTCTTCCTCTACTTCATAAACAGTAGCAGTGACCTAAATTAGCTGAAACAAGATTAGAATTCTCAAAACATCTTTGTAAAGTAAATAAGTTTTTCTAAATATTATTTGTATCAGCGATAATTATGAAATTGTAGCTTTATCTCCACCGATTTTTTACATGGCCATGTGTATGTGGTAAGATGTATACCATAAATACTTCTTTCCACCTTCTTCCATTTGTCTGTCACTCTAGTCTGAAGAGTGCTGTATTAAACTATAAACCAGATGGTTTTCYCCAGACTCACTGTATTCTTTTTGGTAACTTTTATGGTAATACAGGTATAATAAGTATCTGAATTCCTAAATAAGAGCAGAAGAAGCCACAACAATGATGCTTATTTTGCTTTTTTATAACTATTTTGTTTTTTGGGTCTTTCTTTTCAGTTTTAGCTGGGCTTTTAGAGATGCCAGATATCCATTGACTCTCTTCACTTTATGGTACAAAAGTTGATGGTGCCACCTTCTATAAGGAGCTTTTGAAATTCCCTTCATTCTCTTTCAAAGTTATTTCGTCAATTCAGGGCACTCACAGAATGAAAGGAAGATTTAGGCTGAGCCTGACATGTAGAAAATGAGAAAATAAGAACACCTAATAGAATCATAAAATCATGGAGATCGGAAAAAACCTCTAAGATAATCAAAATTTAACCCAGCACTGCCAGGTCCACCACTAAACCATGTTTCCAAGTGCCACATTTATGCAGTTTTTGCACACACAACCCTTACAGGGATGCTGAGTCCACAGTTCCCAGAGTAGCTGGTTTCAATGCTTGACAATCCCTTCAGTGAAGAAATTTTTATTTGATATCTCATCTAATCCTCCCCTGATACAACTTGAGGCTGCCATCCTGTCACTTGGGAGAAAAGCCCTGATCCTCCTCAGCAACACCTTCCTTTCCAGTAGAGGCAGAGAGTAACAAGGTCTCCCCCAAAGCTCCTTTCTTGCAGGCTAAACAGCCCCAGCTCCCTCAGACCCACAGTTCACTCTGAGTGGGAATGGGCCAAAACTGAACATGGTATGTGAGGTACAGCCATACCAGGGCCCAGTACAGGGGACAGTCACTGCCCTGGTCCTGCTGGCCACACTATTGCTGATACAAGCCAAGATGCCCTTGGTGTTCTTGGCCAGCTGGGTGCATGGTAGTCTGTATTTCAGCTATATTTTTTTTTCTGAAATTAAAATAGCACATTTGTTAAATTTCTTTTAAAAGTTTCTTGTTATCTAAATACTAAATAAATAAATTTAATCTAAAAGATCTAAATTGGAGAAAAATATGCTGTCATTTTAAATAGGTAAGTTTGAAATTCTGTCAGGTGAAGAAATCTTTTAACTTTCATCTTCTCCCACTTCTAATTGTGCAATTCATAGATACTGTTTCAAATGACAGACATAGTTCCTGATGGATTCATGCTGCATTTGAAAGAAGAAGGTAAAAAAGAGCAAATATATAACAGCTAGACTTCTTAAGAATTCATATGATGATTTTCTTCATTTGTAAGTTTTTACTCTCATCACTAAGGGGATAGCTAACACTAAACTTAGTACAAGGAATCTAATGAAGCTCCAACTCACAGACGACAATTTTGAGAGAAAGAACAGCCACATGACCTTCTTCTCACAGTCTTTTTTGTCAGTGAACTGTAGCATTCCCTTCCTTTATTTTTAGTTCCATTCTCAGAATTCAAACCTTAAATATGTCTCCAAATTTACACTTCTGATTTTTATATCATTTCACTCTTTCTTTTATCTAATAAAGACCAAATCCTCTGTATTGTGTCAGAAAGAGAAAAAATAGGATTAATAACACCTATGTTTTTAAAAGTCTTTATTTGTGAGAAATCAGATAATAATGGTTTACTGGAAGTGACTTTGGAGAAATAAGGAAGAAAAATGAAACAATGTGATTTCTCAAATAAGGTAACAAATTTGTCCCTATATGCAAATTAAAATTTCAAATACTGCATTTGATGACACAGAAGTTCAATAAATCATTTTATCTGTAGACCCAGTGGAACTCAGTCATCTTGATAGGTCTCAATTAAGACATAAAGCTGGAGTGTTTTATACATATATGCATATATATAGTCAAGAAATTGATGGAAAACTTAATTTACAAGATCCTCAAATTAATAAAGATTTTAATAATTTTTTTAATTATAGATTTTGGAACTATGTTGCCAAGATTGGATAATGACACAATAAGTTGTATCATCAATCTTTCTTAATTAGAGGGTGATTCTCAGACCTGGCCCTTGGGAATAGCAATGAATAGAAGGAGATTTCTGCTGATTTGGAAAATTCATCCGGATAAAATTTGTATTGGTTCATATGACAGTTTCACAGATCTTCAGATTTATGAGCTTGGAGCTTGAAATTCAGCAGAAATTTTGCTGGGGAAGATCCCCTAATTATTGTGTTTTTTCTGGGCATTACTTTTTAGCTTCTTCCACTGTAGTAAATCCACCAGCCATGAAGATTGTGAGGTTCTTAATTTTTATTTTCTGGAAATAACTCAAGGACCTGTAGTCTTATGAACAGCAGAAGTCATACAATTAGAAGTATTGGTCTGAAGGCTGGAATTTTGCGCAGTATGTCCAGTGCAAATGAGAAATTGATTCTAAGTCACTTGACAGTATTTCTGGGGCAGTCAGGATGAGTAATTTGATTCCAGTGTTGTCACTGGCAGTATCAGATTGAGAAAATAGACTGACAAATATACAAAACTAGGTGCTCTCACTGGATATCAACTTTAACGTCCTGTTAAAGTTCCTTAGATATTTGCTGTTGGCCTGTGTTTGAAATGGAACAGTGGCAAGGTGTATTGTGCCCGTCCTCTCCCAACTGATGGTTTGGTTGGCTGAGGTATGCTTTTCTCTCTACTGCATGAACCGGAACATTTTTAGAAACTGAGAGACAGATTAATGATATTTTATAGAAAAGCAGAATGTAAACCAGCAGTAATGGTGGAAGTTCTTTGTATCAATATAGTTTGAATTTTCAATGATTTGTTTCCATTGCTTTCTGATAGTACCTGACTTATCAGGACTTTGGTTTGAGACTAATTTTTGTCTTGTTTCTGTTCCTTAGTGTTGTCCTTCTCATTTTCTCTACTGGAATTTTTAATGTGGTTTTCCTCTCCCTCCTGCAGGAAGCACTTTTCAAATCTTCATCCAACAAATTGAACATTGGACTCACAAGAGATCTGAGAAGAGCCTGGAGCAACTGAATATGGTCATTCAAGTAGAAGGGAATATACTACAGTAGCAATAGGAATGTCATGCCAGGATTTAGAGTCCACTGATATGACTAGTGCATTTCTTCTGACAGCCGGTGCCAGTGCCTGACTTCCTAATGATATAATTAGGGAAATTTTGTTTTGAAATGTTTTAGACCTGAGAGAAAATATAGAAAGTAAATAATGTCAAGCCTATGTATCTCTCTTGGTTCTCATCTTTTGTGATGCAGCTTAGGCTGTTAGCATGTTTCTCTCCCACAGAGGAATGTATTTCCACAGCATTTAGGAAATTCAGCAACTAGCAGCAGCTTGTTTACAAAAAGGAAGCTGAAATAGAAAATGAAGTTATAAAACATGCAGAAGAGCAGAGCTGATCATGGTCAATGACAGCAATGATCATTTACCAGTAAACCAAGTCTTGTATTGGTCAGTGTAATTTAGAAGGTAAGATTCAGAGATGTGTGCCATGTGTATGTGTCTGGACTGTAAATGTCCTAGCTAGTGGCAGGTCACTACCTGCCAGCTAGCCAAAATTTTCTTTAAATGGAGACCAGATGGTTGTCTGAACTAAAACTGATGTACAGGATAAACAGTGATGGGCAAACTTTGAAGAAAGCAGGCAGATATCATCCTTGACACAGACACAACTTTCAGTGCTGGCTTTTAGTGATGCTTCCCCCTGTGTGGAGAGACTGGAGAAAGGGACCAAGTTGACAATGGTAGGATACTTTGCTCCTAGAAATAAAATGAAAAGGCATATACCAATATGGCTGAAATTAAAAGCAGTAGTTTGTCATCCGGTTGCATATCAGTGCCCTTCTCATTCATCCACTGTGTTTGTGTCAAGATCTTAGATATGTAATACGTATGAACACATTCTTTAGGCAATTTTCATTCTCACAGGGAACAAACATCAAGTAGTAAAATTCTTGAAATAAATTATATTTATGAAGAAAGTAGTATTGCAGTCTTTCTTAAGGTTTCCAAACTAAATTAGAGTGTTTATCAGTCCATAACTGATACACTTTTTCTCCTATAATAGAAGTTATCTTTCTATACCGTTGATGAAGTTTGGGTGTTTATAACCTTAGCTGCATTTATCTGGTCTCTCTCTTCTCTCCAGAAAATTCACCCAGAATCAGCCACATTAATCTCCTCTTTCCTCAGGGTTCTGATTTGGTAGTCCTCCCTGGGTGTTAAACAATTCAGAGATGTTGGGGTAGATGTTCAGCAGTCCATATGTTACCCTGTTTTATTAATTATGAAGAGCATTTTCCATGCAAATATTGAAGTTATATGTGCATATTATTTTGGATGACCTGTTTCTAATCTTAAAATCATAACAGTTATTAGACATTAACTGGGCTTTTGATGCTATTTGGAGACACCGAGTCAGCTTTCTGTCTTCTCTTCAGGCAACAAAATACGTAGTGAAAAAAGTCCCTTTGGGAAAAACGAGTTTTCACATCACATTTTTTCTTCAAGAAACTACAAGATAATTTTATAGTCATCTGTACTTCAGAAATTTATCTGGTTGACTAAAATTATTTTCCTTTAATATTCCAAAAAAACCTGATTATTCTGACTTCAATCAAATAGAAGCTCAAAAACATTGAAAATTAAATGTATTGAAAGATTAAGTTAAAAAGTTGAATTCTTTCTATTCTTAGCCAAAATAGACAACTGTTATTACTTTACTTACATATTTAAATATTTCATCTTTTAACCTGGGAGAT
Source organism: Cardinalis cardinalis (assembly GCA_014549065.1). NCBI lineage: Eukaryota > Metazoa > Chordata > Aves > Passeriformes > Cardinalidae > Cardinalis > Cardinalis cardinalis. The sequence continues at coordinate 926,181 of JACDOX010000228.1, read as the reverse complement.
TTTTTCTGGTTTTTCATACAGCAGGAAGTACTAAAAGAGTCTCTTCAATAAAAACACAAATGGGGAAAAAAATGTAATTAAAAAAATTCAAACCAATGTTAAGAACAAAACAAGAATAAGAGCTTCAAAAACATGACTAAGGTACCGAAGAGGAGTATATATAGGAATTATTGAAATTATATATATATATAAATCATATATATATATATATATATAAAATTATATATTTGTAAGAATTATTGAAATAACTGACGTAATTAGCTTTTGCATCCTCACAGAATTTCATACAGGTGTGTAAAGTTTTGAAAAGAAACAACAGGACAAAAACAGCAGAAGAGTGCTCTGCTGTGTATTGTGGTAAAAGTAATGGATGAAATCACTTTTGAAGAAGGATAAAGGATTGTGATATTCATTCTGTGGTGACATAGATTACCACCTGAGTAATAGTGCAGTCTTAATGCTTAGGAAAAAGGAAAAACCTTCCCATCTTCAAAAAAACAGCTGATCCCTTTTGAGTTAAATAATTTTAAGAAGCATTACAGCAATGATACAGCTTTACAGTCTGAAAATTATATGTGGACATTATCATATTTATCGTATACTATTAGGATGTCAAACTGTGGTAAATGTTACTTGCACCTATATGAATCAAAATTTTTCTTTATAACAATGGTTTACTCCTTACCCTTAAGAAACAAAATTGAAGAAGGTTTAAAATACTAATTTTGGACAACTTAAAATCAATGATTGTATTAGAGGACCAATTTACATTTTTGTACCAATGTACTTTAAATACCTTGTTTCTGAGGTCTCCAAATGATGGAAATGCTACAAATCCAGATTTGAAGTGAGGACAAAGGAGTTAGTCAAGATAAATGTATCTGTAATATCCTTTTAGAAGATACAGTTACACTTTATTGGAAAAGGGTTTGGGAAGTTGTCACTCCATTTAGCTTTCTCGATTTTGATGGTAGGGGTTGCTGCTCTGTTGTGCTGCAGCTAGATGAAAATGAAAGAACAATTGCATAAGCTTCATGGAGCACAGAAACTAGATGCAATTTTCACATGTTTTACAAATTATTTTAGCATATCAACTTCACTGTTCCTGTTTCTAATGGACTAAAATGTGTCAATGCACCATTTAAGTCAATTTTCTGTATAACAGGGTATGCCTTTTAGTTGAAAGGTGTGTTTTAAATAAATCAAATAAACCCTTAAAGTGCATTTTTTCTCTAAATATATCAAACTGTACATAAACCTTTCAGGAAATCTAATGTACCACATCCTTTTTCACTGCATCATGAAACAGTCATGTAAGAATTTCTCTTGTGCATTACATAACTCATTGTAGAGATAAGTTACACAAACCATCAATATTCATAAATATGAGAAAGAATAACAACTCTCCTTGTAAATAATTTAGATTATTTTTTCTGGGTCGTAGTTTTTTAATATTTAGAATCCCCAGAAAACTCGGTATTGGTTTTATATATGAGTGAAGTAGGCAGTTGTGTGTAACTTTATCCCTCACATAATCCTGAGCATTTTAATAGAATGAGTAGAACTTAGGTTTCCAAGTGAATTTTACATCAGAAGCACAAAATAGCTAGCAGGCACAATTACAAGTTCTATCATGAAGGTTGTTTAGGATGATTTTATTTTATGAATGAATTTTATTTATTCCCCAGTCTTGACCAGTGTATTTTATAGATGCACTTCTATTTCTTAAATATTCAGAGTAAACACTTTCTATATTAGAGTCAAGAAGTATCTCACCTCTCTTTCTAGTCCATGTGGCGGAAAACAATTGCAGAAATTATWATAATTGTTGTTATTGACAATTTGCAGAAAAACAAATCCAGAAATTAACTGGATTACATTCCTGTTGCTTTCCAGAATCTGATCTCCTTTCAGGTAGGCTTTGCTTTTTACACAATTGTGACTATTTTCAACATGGCATATATTGTTGAAGTAAACTTTTATTAACTGATCCCATCTGTCCATTTTTTATGTTTGGTTTTTTAGAAGATTTTATGGTTTTGAAAAAAAAATTCTTCATAGCATTTTTGTCTCCAAATCTGTCTCTCAGGTCTTTAAATTGCTAAAAAGAAAGCAGCAAGTGTAAGTCTTCAAAGCATCTTGGATAGATTCTAATTTTTTTGGACCTGAAAGTGTTGATTTTAGTACATTTGTTCTCCTTGTCACCTTACACACTGCAGATAAAACAGAGAAACAATCCAGATGGACTGGCCTCCCAGGAAATAAAATATCTGAGGTGATATATTGTTTCAGTAATTCATAGTGTTTATCTGGATCAAGAACAAGATATGTTCTGATTCTCTTGATGAGGAAAACTTTGAAGTTTCATTACAGCCAGATCAAAGGATAATCTTTCCAGCAGAGATGAGGTGAGCCTGTATGCTGAAAACAACAGCTACTGCCAAAATGTGACTTTGATGTAATGTCAAATAATTTGGAAGATGAGATGAAATAAGTGGTGTGAGCACAGTCTTCAACTTTTCTTTTTTCTATTTTTTGGTTTGGTTGGGGTTTTTTTGGTCTTTTGTTGGTTGGTTGGTTTTTTGTTTATTTGTGGCTTTGTCTTTTGTTTGGTTTTGAGTTTGTTTTGTTTTGGTTTTGGGGGTCTTTTTGTTTGTTTGTTTTTGGGTTTTTGTTTTGTTCTGTTTTGTTGGTTTGTTTGTGGGGTTTGGTTTTTTTTTGTTTTTATTTGGGCAAGTAGCTTCAGCAATTGTGCAGCCGAAGTTCACCAGTGCTGTTTATTCAGATGAAGATGGTAGTTACCGCGCATTCATTGGAGTGACTTCAACATTACTCTTTGTAATTTTTAGAAAACCTGATATAATTTTTAAGTTGCCCAAATTTTTCTCCTATCCTCCCAAAGAGTTACAGTGTAAAATTTGTGTAGTGGTAAATTCTTTCTAGGATCTTCTTCCAGCAAAAGTGGATTAACTATTTGAGAGTTTTGAATTTGAGGGCAGAATTCCTTTTCTTACAGTGTGTTTCTTTACTGAATATTCCGGCAGTTATCTAAGTTAAATTTGAAATGAACAGTCACAAAGGGAGCCATAAAATATATGATTTTCTGCCTCTGTATTACCACGTGCATTTCTAGTACTTTCACACTTCAAAGGTTATTTTAGTTCATATTCTTATATAAAGGAATTTCTACATGCAGTTTCATAGAGAGGAGGTGTAGAAATGTCTCCAAACTATTTCCAAGAGTTTTCCTGCTGACTTGTATGCATGAGTCAGCAGTACTGTGTTTAGCTTTCCTAATATAGTCAGTGGATAAGTATCTTCAGGGAAAATCTTCTGTTTATCCTCAAGGGGCTTGATCTGTTTATTTATATTTTATTATTTCTACTTGTGTGTTGAAATCTTACTGGTCTTGCAGAAGAGACAGAATTTATGGAAGTTTCCCTAATTAATGCCTAAAGTACTTCCAAATGGACATAAAAAGGTCTGAGGAGCATTTACTAAAAGACAGAAATTAAATTATAATGTCTGAAGTGTAGCGTTTTAGCAATTTTCAACGATAATTTTAGGGGAAGAAAAAAGTTCATTATAATATGCTTGTGAGAGTAAACAAAAAGTCTGGCAGTAGGTCACAATTGCAAAGATTTAATTCCAGTTTTTTAAATGCTTAAGCTTCTGCCCTCCCTCTCTGAAACTCCGCAAGAAAATAAACCATTAATCTCACACCATGGGCAAAAAATGGAAACTTCCTTTGGGCAGAAAATACGATTATGGTCTCTTTGAAGAAAATGCAGTGAATCTCATATCTTGTATTTACTGGCAATATAGACATTTCCTTGACAGATGAAATATTTCCTTTTATATTTCCTTGAAGCTAACATGTAAATTACTTAAATACTCATTTGATTTTTTTTGAGCCAATTGTAGCACCAGCTCCGATACAGTTGTTTTAGTGGTATTGTGTGTGTCATAAAGAAATGAATAGAGATGGATTAATAGCTGGAAGTTCATTTTACAACTAAAGTCCACAAATAAATTGATCCTCAAAACTATTTCTCATATTGAATTTCTTTGCAACTGTTTCAGAAACCCATTTTTGATTAAAAAACTTGGCTTATATTCTTCTGTTACCTGATTGGGTAACATTTCTTTAGCATGTATTTTTGAATTTTATATTCAGTTGAGTAGTCTTATTTGTAATTCCATTTCAAAGAGCTTTTGTGAGAAGTAGGGGCCTATGTACAAAAATTTATCTGCAGGTGTCTAAAATAATGCTTTTTAATTCCTATAAATTATTTTCAAATCCATTATTTCATCCCTATAAAGAGCAGTAAAATCAAAGACATTGTGCTTCAACAATCTGCAGGAAAACTGACTGTATAGAAGAAAATATTAGTAATTCAAGCATTTTATCAAGAACCCAAAAGTGTAGGGAACTGTTAAAAATAAGTTTAAGTGTCCTTGACCAGAACTTAGTATTATTTATTTTAAAAATCTGACCTTTAAGAGTTTCGTATTTACTTGATTTTGCAGCTTATTGACTCAGAGGACTCTCTAGCATATAGACTTTCAAGACTGAAAATTTCAGATAGATAAATTCCTATTAGTTGTCAGCAAATGAACTGTCCAAAGAGAAAATAAAAATTACCTTGCATAGGAAAATAATGCAACCTTTAATTTCATAATTCTATCCCTTTAAGAGAGGAACACCATTTGCAATTATTTATCGCAAGTGATATGGTTCGATACCACAAGCTACATTTGACAGCATTTTATTTAGCAAAAATTGACAGGCTGTGGAAGATTTCATCATCATGTTGAAGACATAAAGAGGGACCATGAGCTCCATAACTTCAATCTTAAAATAAAGGAAAAGCAGACTGTGGACTGGAGAAATCAATGAAGGTTTGTAAAGCTTTGCACATAAGGATACATTTATTTAAAATACTGTAGAATCAGATGGGAAATTTATTTTTCCTTATGTATTAGATGTGTGATGGGATATAATTACAAAGCAACAAAAAGTATTGTGGGATTCAAAGACTTAATAGAAGAAAGAGATGATTCTACCAAGTTAAAGAATAATATTGTGGCTGGTTTCAGAAGTCAGTTTTATTCTAGGATGCAGATCTGGTTAAGGAGATTCAATGCAAAAAATATATGAAAGATGTCTTATAAAAAAAAAGAAGCTAGACAAAATAAACCCTTGAACTAATACTCACTAGCCAGAAGGAAATATATCTGATAGAAATGAGGAGTAAGGATCATCATTTTTATTAACCTTGGGAAACTAAAAGCAAAGCTGAAAATGCCATTAAAAACCTAGAATCTGTAGCCCCATCTATTGGCTGACCTGAGAATGTATCTTATTGAGATACAATCTCCACGTACAGCTAAGAGAGAAACCTGATATTTGTTCATTGGTGAATGACTACCCACACTGGCTATTCAGCCCTTGCTGCCTCATTGAGGGCTTTATTAGGAGTTGAGGAGAAGAAACAAATTATGCTGGTGTTGAATTTAGGCTAAACATTCTTGCATGGAGCAGGACAAAGTTAAGCCATACATTCATAATAGCTGACCTCCTAATAGGAAAGATAGAAGAAAGGACCAGGATCAGGAATCAGTGAGGACGTTCTAATGATTTGGAATGGAATTGAACGTAATACATGGTGTAAAGTAATCATATACTTGCACCCTTTGTGGTTTCACTGAGACAGAGGTTTCTCTGCTCTGGCAAGATAAGAGCAAATTACTAATTTAAAATAAGTCAGAATTTGAATTGTTCACTAGAAGTAATAAAATACTGGGGGCAGGGGGTGGAAATAAAAGGTGGAACAAACTAACATTCACCTTGTGTAGCATTGCCTCTTTATTCTGTGTACTGCTTTTGACAGTGTGCATGATCTTGGGTTTCCTGTTCAGTATCTCTCAAGCCATGTTACCTCTTGAGATTTGCCCAGTACCTTCTAGAATCAAATCAACTGCATTAAGCCAAAGCCTTTTTGGAGGTGTTGGCATTCCGACTGGCTGTTCACTGGGATTAGCATGCTTCAGTGACATTGAGAAAGTAGCTTGACCTGCTGTTGCTTCTGTGTCTTGTTTTATAAGACATTGAATTTGATTTCAAAATATGATGGACTACAAAAAAAAAAAAAAAAAAAACAAAACCAAAAAAAACCCCAGAAAACAACACACAAAACTCCAAATAAGAAAAGCCTTTCTCTTTGCCAGGAATGTCAACTAATTTCTAAGATACTTGTGTGCAAGTCTCAGGCCCAATAAACTATATAAAAAATGGAATAGTATCCAGAATAGAACAATATTAATAAAATAGATGAAGTAATCCAGCCCTAAATACCAGCTAGTCTGATTATTACAGCCCTCTTCCCATGTGTGTGGCCAGAGATGTGGAGTAAATGCAGGTCTCCTGTACACTGAGCAGCCGTCTAAACCCATAGGCACATCCTTCTCCTTGAATATGTTTCTGACAAATGTCAAAACTTGGCTGGTCATTCCCATTTCCTTTTTACTTTTTTTCTTCCTGGTTTTGCATTTGTTAAAATTTTCTCACTATTAATAATGTGTTTTATTCAGAATAATTAAAAGTTCCACTTTCGTAAAGAAGGAATTCTTAAAATTATTCTCTTTTTCTTTGAGAGAAATGTAGTTGGATTCATGACTGCCTGGACTGAAAAAAATCTTTCCTCCACTCCAAATTTTTCAGTTCAGCCCTGACTTTCTTCACTGGCTGTGAGAGTCTGTCTGAATTTTCCCTCACCTGCCTTACAATTGTCATTGGGGGACCACTGAAGAGAAGACCCCCCGCGGCTAGAATCTCTGGCTCTGAAGGAGAAAGTCACATGCCAACAAGGCCCTGAGATCTGAAAACACATGTTAAGTTATTGTTTTCACAGGTGTTGTTTGCTGTATGCTGTACTGAGCCCAATGAGAAGAAGAAGGGGCACTGTGCCCTTTTTGTAACAATAGCCTTGGAAGCTGTCCTACCTCTCGGCCTGGCTGGACGTCTCCTGAGTTTCAGGTGGTCTCCCACAGAAGACCCTCACTCATTTGCAACCACCATGACAGACAGACTGAGATGTAAGAAGCCTCTCCATCAAGGACTGAGACATGAAACCTCTATGTAAAAAGGCCCCTCTCCTCCTTCCAAGGACTGGGACTGAAACCCCTAACCCGGGGGAGGTGTGTGGGGGAAGGCAGGCTGACCAAAGTGAGATGTTTGCCTGCTGGTTGTGACCACTTGCCTAAGAAAACAATGGCTCTCGTTTACTGCTGAGAACATGGATTACCTGTTATATCTATTCCCTTTTGTATCTGTTTCCCCCCCCTCACAATTTTCGATAGAATTATCATAATAAAAGCCTCTGAGTTAGCTCGAGATTTTGAGATCTCCCCAGTGTAACAGGCGGATCCTTGACTGGACTGGACCAAAGGACTTTGTCTCTATGTTTGGTAGCTATATCCCCCCTCTCTCTTTCTCTTTTCTCTCTCTTTCTCTATCTTTTTCTCTCCCTTAATCTCTGTGTCACATTTTGCTGCAGTCATTCAATAAAGGTGCATTGGTTTTGATTATCACTGCAAACCCCCTTGTACCATGTTGGTTTTTTGCACCCTGAGATCACCCCTACAAACCATCACGTCATCCGTTTGCTAGGGTGGATCGTGACACTGGCCATTCAAAGAAGTTCTCAAAATCATCTGAGTCTATAAACACTGCCAACATAGGATGGTAGGAAAGAACAACGCAGCAAGCAAGTCCACAGAACTGAGGAGTCCTCAAGTCAGAAGCACACTTTCTAAATATATTGTGAACAGCAGTTACTTTTAATTCTCTTACTGGTCTCTGACATTACCATCACAAATGGTAATGTCACCCTTAATCCTTTCATCTTACTGCTGCTAAAACATAGTGAGCACAAACATTTATTTTGGCCATTGTTCTCCTTACTTGAAGCAGTGCCGCATAAAAATGAAAATTAGAACGCTTGATTAGGGTCCGAACATGTTCATGTTTTGTAATGACATTTAAAATTATTATAATATACTTGCTTCCTACAAGAAAATCTAACATTTTAAAATATTAAAATCTGACTCACCAGAAAAATGAGGAGAAAACAAAGACTAAATAAAGCTAAAAGAAAAGTGAAAAATATCATGCCTGCAGGCAAAATTTATTCAGAATCACATTTCTTTTAGAAAAAATGAGAATGAGAAAGTCTAATGGCAAAAATGATAGCCTGACTGTTGAATTTCCATGCATAAAATAAAAAAATACAGGTCAAAAATTACACAAAGTGGTAGCCAAACACCCATACACACAATGATTTCTACATTCAAGATTTCTCATATGGAATTTTATTATTATGAGAGTTCTCAAGAGAATAATAAACCAAATATGTCTAAGGAATAATCTTGTGCACACAGGGATTACAGTGGGGAAGGAACTACATTGTGTATAGAAGTACTGTACTTAAAGAAAAATATCTTGAATACAGTACATATGCTGTGATTTTATACACTGACAAAAACTGACAGAATAAGACATTACTTAATATATTTAAAGAAATGCTATTTTAAATATTATTTGTAATGATAAAGTTTGACGCACAATCAATTATTTTATTTTTTCCACAGTTTTTATCAATGCAGTTGCCAAGTATTCTGGAGATAAAGTAAGACTCGAGTATAAAATGATAAGTGGATATTCAGCTGAATAAGCGGCAAGTCAGATATCACTAGCTGCATTTAGTGTCACTATACTATGACTTTTTGCACTTAGATCTTGTCCCTAATTTGCCTGTATCCAAAAATTGAATGAGATTGGTCCAGTGTACAAGATGAGGGTAGTTTGATTCACAAAATAAGATACTTTTAAAACATATATGAAAGTAAAATTAAAAAAAAAGAAAAAAGTTATGAGAAACATCTGTATAGTAAGGTTCTGCTAGCTAAAAATACTTTTTCTCTCAGACAACCAGTGAACTTGAAAATTTAGCAAATGTACTTAGAAAATGTAATGAAACCTAAACAGAAATTTTGAAAGTCACAACACTCTCCTACTACATATGTCAAAGCCTTTTTGCAAAAATCCTAAAGGAAAATGATTTTCTTTTTTCTAATCTGAGTGAAAAGAGTTCACTTTAACCTGAGCTAAGTGTATGTACAGGCTGGAAGAAAAAAAAAAAGAAATTACATGGCAAACATTTCCAAATGCAGCAACTTGAGATCCAAAGAATTCCTAATSCTCCCAGTATATCCAAATCTGTGTGCTTTTTAGCATAAATATTTCCACGTTCTTTTAAGGTTCTCTAGCACAAATGGGGAAAAAAGAGATATAGAAGAATACATCTGTCTAGCATGCTTTTTCAGATACATCTTGGAAAGGTTCATTTGTTATGTAAAATACAAAAGAATTTATTTTGTGACAGATACCAGATCATGTCTTAGGTGTTTAAAAAGAAGAATTCTAGGATAGAACCTAGAATTTAGGGTTTTCAAGAGACAAACCATAAAAATGAACTTGCCTTAATATTGTCTTTGCTTTTCTTCAACTATTCTAACTATGGCAAGTTCCAGAGCCACATAGATTGATCTTGTGCTCCATCATACCAGAATTCTCAAAATCTTCCTTTCCAGGCTCTGAGATTCAACTCTGATACCACATTAGAGATTCAGAAGGACTGCACAACTGTATTTCTGACTCCTTCAGTTTATTTTTTATATGTTTGTGTGAAAATTTTATGTTTGAGTTTTTGATTTTCTTCTTTTTAATGTTAAAACTAACATCTCCCAAAAGCCGTAGAGTTCTTGTACAAGTTTTTTTTTCTCCCGTATTATAAAACTCTCCAAATTTCTTCATTTTTTCTGATAGGTAACTTGCTGACCTTTAGCCACCTAGAAGACACGTACAGTATCTTCAGATATTGATTTAAAGGTTTCCAGGACAATGTCTCCTGTCAGAAGGTATGAGAAAGACTGAAGATGACACATCTTTTGACTGGGAAGTCTGGTGAGTCAGGCTCTTCCAATTTCTTTTTATTTTAAAGATATCTCACTGCTCAAGATAGTGTAAACTTTTGTGTGTAGTCCCATGTAATGTGCAATGTAAATTGTAATCCTTAAACACTAAGAACTCTTTTGGTAATTCTGAGTCCCTACATTTCCAGATCTCGCCCCATGCCTTTGAAGAGGATTTCTTTTTCGTCTTCTGATAAGATCATCTTCCTTATAAATATCAGTGATTTTTTCAGCTTTTTAAAACTTTTTAATGTTTTTCCACTCAATTTTAGACACAGAACTGTTTACAGATCAGCCCTTATTAATATTTCAAGTACCATGAGCAATATGAGTCTCCTCTAGAAAATCTACCTTCTGTTTAAATGGATAAAGAGTGATTCATCATGCCCTGTGCTTATGTTTGGAAAACAGCCTGAGCTATTAGTAAATTAATAATATTGACATTTGAAACTCTCTTCAGAAACAGTAAAAGAGTATGAGTGTTATCTATTGTATATGATATTTACTTGCTCTTAAGAAAAGAATCATCTGTAACTGTTCCACTGACAAATGAGCAGACATTAAAAAAGTGAGATCAAACTCAGGCATCCAAAATTTGCAGATTTCACTCTGTCTTAATCAGCTGGAAAATCTTGTAGAAGAATAACTTATAAGATATATATGCTCAGTAAATAACATTATACGATTAAACCTTCTCAGTAAGTGAAACTTTTGCTTAAGAATTTGTTTCTTGAAAATTTTTCTTATGAAATAATTATTTTCAGGCCATGTACATTTTTTTTAGATATTCATCACTTTGTTACTTACGATGCAGATTTTTCAATTGAAATTGTGGAAGATGGAAGATTTTTTCATTTTCTTTCCTCTCTCATTGATCATTCTTTCTTCTGCATGATCTCTCATAGATTTAAACAGAATAAGACCGGGTGAAAAAGAGTGATTTGTGTACTTTCATGTACAACTTAAAAAGTTACAGCCCATTAATAATGTTTATATTGCACAAAAATGGAAATGCTTAGAGAGCACAAATCTTAAAATATGTTGATCTCCAGTTGATCTCCTACAAGAATGGAAACAATGCACATACGAGACCAAAATATTTCAAATACACATTCTTTTTTGAGATTCAGCTCATAAGAAAATCTGTATGGCTTGCTTCCTTAAAACATGCATTTTTATAAACCATTTGAATATAGCAAAATATAAGCTTAAAGAATGACAGTAATATGAACTGAAGTTCTTTTTTAGCACTTTGAATTATTTCTTACTACTTTTGCAGTTTGTATTTTTTATTGTTTACTGGAGCATGAGTTAAATAATCACTCCCTGCAAATTTGGATGAAGACTTTTGCTATGAATCATGCTTTGCTATGACGAGGGATAATGTGTTTATGCATGGCTGGAGAGATCACCCAGTACTTCCTGGCACAGCATTTACTTATTTTGTTCTATAACTTTTAAAAATCATTTAATGCAGTAATTTCTATATGACTGATTAATCATACTCTCAAATTGCATTATTTCATGGCTGATAATTTCTTTTATTAATTATTGCTTGTGTATGTTGAAATTACATGTTTTTTCCCTTTCAGGATGTAGCAGTTTGTAGTCATAGAATGCACAAGTAGAAAAATGAACCCCCAAAGGAAAAGACAGAGATATTGAATTAAACTTGTTCAGAAAAAGGACTGTTTCAAACTCTTTTTTCAAGAAGCCAAGATTGATATTCTTGTTAGTATATCTAGGTCATAATTTCCTAATACGTAGTTGCAATGCTAATGAGTTAGAATCCCAGAAACAAATTATATTCCGGGAAGATTTCTTTACTTCTTTCCAAGTTTGTGAATGTGATAAATGATCTATAGGATTATAATATTTTTGAAAAAGCATATCATGCAAATGTTGCATGCAATTGTTGCCAATTTGTGAATGCAAGACTAGTCACAACTCTAGACTGTGTTCCAAGCCCCTTCTTTGTTCCCTTAGTCATCTAAGATACTCCGGCTCTCCAAGAAAACCCTCAAAATTTGACTTCAAGTCTTGCAAACCCTCATTATCATGCTGAGGCTGATTTCTTAGCTCTCACACTCAGTAACGAGTGAATTGCTTTTCCAGGAAGCAGTTATGAGGAAAATCCTCCACATCCAATGGGTCAAAGTTGCTAGGACTGTAAAGAAATCCACTTGCACATACACAAAAAAGAAAATCCTAAATATGTGCTTAAAATTACCTGAAGAGAAATAATGGATATATCAATATTTAATCCTTTCTAAAGTTAAAACATGTCAAACTTTCCTAATTTAGTCATACAATATTGAGAGACTCTAATATTTACATTTTAAAAGTACATGAATTGAATTTAAATTTGGAGCGAATTTCAAAATAATTAAAGACTAATAGAACATTGAATAAATAATCTAAGGCAGAATCTCTTCCACTTCAGCTTAGTAGCACCCCTACTATCATGACCCAGACACATTAATAGGTAGCATTTTTGGTGATTTTCTGAAAAAAAAAAAAAATAGTGCTTAACTAGTTGACTGACATGAAGAAAATAGATTTTTTAAGATTGATTCTTAGCATACATTAGTCTTCCTTAATTTTGCGCTGTTTCGACTTTGTCTGGATGCCTGGTGCCTATCAGAGGTGCCCTAACCTCTCTGGACAGGTGAGAGAAAATACAACAAAATGCTCATGGGCTGAGATAAAGACAGAGAGAAATCACTCACAAATTAATATAATGGGCAAAACAGACCCAACTTGTGGAAATTAATTTATTTTCAATCAGATCAGAACAGGATAAAGAGGAAAAAAATCTTAGAAATACTTTCTCTCAATCCCTTCCTCCTTCCTGGGCTCAACTTTATTCCTGATTTTCTACTTCCTCCTCCCAGTGTCATGAAGGGATGGGAAAGGGGGCTGCAGTCACTTCTTCTCACTCTGTCTCCGCATCTCCCTCTTTATCATGTGTAGGACTCCCCTCACTCCTCCCCTACTCCAGCACTGGGTTTCTCCCATAGGAGACAGTGCTCCATGCACTTCTCCAACATAAGTACTTTCCATGGGCTGCAGCTCTCCACCAACTGCTCCATCTTGGGTCCCTTCCATGGGGTACAGAGTGGGGTCTTCCATAGGCTGCAGGTGGAGCTCTGCCATGGAGCTCCATAGGCAGAAGGGAGCCAACAATGGATCCCCACTGTCTCTTCCATGGACTGCAATGGGATATCTGCTCTGGTGCCTGGAGCACATTCTCCCCCTCCTTCTTCATTGACATTGGTGTCCACAAGGCTGTTTGTCTCACATCTGCTCACTTCACTATTCATTGGCTGAGAGAACTTCTGGGCAATATTTTTTTCCACTGCTTATTTTATCCCAGAGGCTCTGCCACCATGACTGATGGGCTAACCTTGACCAGCAGCAAGTCCATCTTGGAGAGCTGTCACTGGCTCCATCAGACATGGGGGAAGTTTCCAGCATCTTCCCAGAGAATCCAACCCTATAGCCCCCCCCCACCCTTAAAACCTTGCCATGCAAAGTCATACACAGTTGTGTACCTCTGAAATAACTTCATGTTCTGATAAAGAAGAAAGCCCTAAAAGAGTGGCCAGATACTCCTCTAGTACAGTCCAGATAAGTACGCTCTAAGTCAGTACAACAAAAGGGACCCCGGGATTCCCAACCCTGTTGTCATGGGTTGGTACTGGCTGGATGCCAGGCACTCACAAGAGCTGCTCTCTCATTTCCCTCAAAACAGGAGGAGAGAAAATTTAATGGAGGGTTCATGGTTTGAGATAAGTACTGGGAGAGATCACTCACCAAATAATATTACGGGCAGAACAAGGTCAGCTTAGAAACATGAAGTGAATCTATTACTAACAGTATCAGAGCAGGATAATGAGAAGTAAAACAAACCCTCAAAAGCACCTTCCCTCCACCCCTCCCTCCTTCCAGCTGTACCTCCTACCCCAGCAGCACAAGGAGAGACTGAATGAGGTCAGTTCATCACTTGTGGCTTCTCCTGCTGCTCAGGCGGAGGAGTCCTTCCCCTGTTGCACTGTGGGATCCCTCCCTTGGGAGGCAGTTCTCCATGAACTTCTCCAGCGTAAGTCCATCTCACGAGCAGCAGCTCTCTGAGAATTGCTGCAATGTGAGCCTATTCCATGAACAACAGCCCTCCCAAAACTGCTGCAGCATGGGTCACTCTTCCGTTGGGTGCAGTCCTCCAAGAATAGCCTGCAACAACATGAGAACGGGGCCCCTTTCTCTCCACAGGTCTCCTACAGGATCACAGCCTCCTCSAGTCATCCACCTGCTCCAGTGTGGGGCTCCTCCCTGGACTGCAGGTGGATCTCTGCATTCCTATGATTTTCCATGGGCTACAGGGAGGGGCACAGCTGCTTCACCACGGCTGCAGAGGAATCTCTGCTCTGGCATCTCCTGCCTCTCCTTCTCCACTGACCTTGGTGTCTGCAGAGCTGTCCACCTCAAATGTTCTCACTCTTCTCTTTTCTAGCCGATATTAAAACTACAAAAAACTATGGTTTTGGTTCCTTCTTAAATCTGTTATCACAGAGGTGTTACCACCATCTCTAACTGGCACGGCCTTGGCCAGCAGCATGTCCACCTTTGGAGGCACCAGGGGTTGGCTTGCCAGACATAGTGGAAGCTTCCAGCAGCTTCTCACAGAAGCCACCTCTGTGAACCCCCAATACCAACACCCAGGCCATGCAAACCCAATACACCTCTAAAGAATGCATCTAATAGATGCTCTCCTGGACTGCTTGAACTCTAAATATAAACCAATACTGGACTCTTAAACCAGCAAATTTTGAAATAAATCTTATTCCTTTCCTACTGGACTTAGATCTGCCTCACAGAGTAGCTAAGAGCTACTGTATAAGAGGCTTCTATAGAAGATCAAAACTTGGGTGTAGGAAAGGTAATATGAAAAGATATTTCCTTCAAATTTTTAGTAAGTTTTTGTAAGTCCAATTCTTACTTCAAACTGCATGATTTCACTTGATGCATTGTTTATACATACAGAATTTCTCCCACATATGATTGTTTCATCTGTCATATCTTAGTTTCTATAAATCATTGGCAACATGTGTCAATACATTCTTAACAATTAATAATACTGAGATTAAATGAAGAAACAGGCATAACTGAAACCCACATTATTGAATTATCCATTATGGCTACCTGCTTTTTGAAGTTGCGGAAAAAAAAATTGTGCCATCTCAGGCTATGAGAAAGCAGTGTAGCAACCTTGCTCAGATCTCTCTGCCTGCTTCTCCCACGACACTGAGCTTTTCTGTAAGTACATCTGTCATGGTTTAAACCAGGCCAGCAACAAAGCCCCACACAGCTGCTCACTCACTCCCAGAGGGATGGCAAGAGAATCAAAAGAGTAAAAGTGAGAAAAGTTGTGTGTTGAAATATAAGCGATGCTTGGCCGTAATGAAAACACTGAACTATCAACACTGTTTCCAGCAAAAATCCAGAACAGACACCCATACCAACTTCTGTGAAGAAAGTCAATGCTATCCCAGCTAAGACCAGCAAAACATACTAATATACTTTTTGGATAAATGGTTGTAACTTCTAAGATCCCCACAAAAGCCTGAAGTCTATGACATTTTGGAAGCCAGATTGTAAAGAAGTAAGAGCAGATTTATAAACTGTTTAACACAGGTGGGTTTTGTTGGGTGTTTTCCTTTTGCTAGGTGTTTTGACTCTTCTGGCCTAGTGCAGGTTGAATTATTCCATGGCAAGTGGTGGGATTGTGCTTCAACCCCTTGGACAGCCAGTTCCAGGTGGCTTTCACAAGAAGATACTGCTCCTTGTGAAAGCAAAGAATGGCTTGAGCTCAGATGCCAAAGGAATTTGGAAAAACACATAGACAGCATCAATTGTAGCATGCAACCTGTCAGACCTCCTGTTAGAGCTCTGTTGTGTGTGGCACAACAGCACTTAGCATTATGTGTGGAGCCCATCTAGTTTGGACTCAGCATTTTAGTTTGCTCAGCCCCGGCTGTCGGGGCTGTCTGCGGGGACAGGCCCTGTGCCTGTGCCACTTGCAGGGGCAGCCAAGACTGGGGAAGCCTCGTCTCTGGGAGGATTTCACCTGGCAGCACCTCACATGGGGGTGCAGGCAGTAGGAAACACTGGAGGGGCTTCTCCAAAAAGGTCGTGAACAGGTCTCCACCAAAGGATGCCAAAGAAAGCTGGGACTGGACCAATGGTCTCCTGTCCACGGACAGATTTTGGGGGGTGCCAGGGGAGTATAAAAACTAACTGCATCAGGGCTCAGCGCTGCTCGCTGGGGCTCACTGCAGTTCCTTGGCTGGCTCGCTCTGTCCTTTCCCTGGCCCCAGCCTGCCTTCTGGCCCTCCTGCCCTCGCTGGCTCCTGCCCGCCCTCACACCTCTCCGGTCTCCCTGTGTCCCTGCCCACCGCGCTGCCCCTTCTCCCCCGCCTCCCTGCCTGGGCTGCCCGCATTCAACCCCGTCACCCCGATCCAGCCAGTCGCCGTGGCTCTGTCCCGGGTCCTGGAGCTCCCGTCCGGGCTGCCCTTCACCGCGCGTCCGCCCAAGCAGCCGCGGCTCTCCGGGAGCTGCGCAGGCCCCTCGGGCCCCGGCCCGGGCCTGGCAGCGGCCCCTGATCCCTGGTGGTAGCGCCGTGCTCTGGCCTCCGTCTTCTCTCCCTGCCTCCTCTCTCCCCCAGTCCTTTTCCATTTTCCTTCATTCTTTTCTGGCTCTTCTAGCCCTCTTTCTTCTAGGCAGCTCCTTCTCCTTCTCATTTTTGTTGCAAATAAACAGCTCTGAGATACAGCATTTGCCTCGTTTGGCTTGATTTCGTTCTGGACCATTCATTATTGAAAGAACAGATTGCTGTTCCCCACACTGGAATGCGGCACCATAGCAAGACTTCAGTGGGGCCGTAATAGCCCACTGTTAACCTCAGCCTCCACCAGAATTTTTCTCTGGTCGTATGGAACTACTGAAGACTGAGCAAGTCCTGCTGATTATTTTGTCTTGCCTTCATGCTTGACAGGAACATCCTCCAGACACTGCAAATGGTTGTCTCTTTTTTATTTTCTCTGTCAATTTCATAGTCCCCAAGAAAAGACATACATTTCATAGATCCATCAACCTCCATGTCTACTGGTTCTTTTCCACTGCTTTTATGACTACTGTAGCTCAGGTTTGGGTCCCTGTCTCAACTGATGTTCCTAGTTGTAGTTTGGATCATTGTCTCGGTCTAGGCATCTTCAGAGGCAGTCTGGGTCTCTATCTTAACTACCCACTCCAATAACACTGAACTGTGGCTCGACAGACCTGGGCCAAGCCTCAAAATAGTGCTAGAAGCTGCTGGGTTTTGTTGGGGAAGGCAAAATACCCTTCTACCAGGCAGTGCATTAATTAATTGAGATTATTTGCTTGGTTCAGATATCAAATCCCAGTCTATGTAAGATGCTAACTGCCTGAAACACCCACCCAAATACTTCCACACACCTTGCCACACTGGGACGACCTGCCTAATGGCATGTTTTGCTTTCATCTCTCCCTGAAACTGTGCCGTCTTCTACCAGGATGACATTGGATTCAGGAACCTGACAAAAAGCTGACAGTGTTAGTAATATTCAACAACCTACCTGAAAGTGATCAAGAGCCTTTAGGAGCCTGAGCATCAAAAATACCCACACCAATCCTGAATTAGGAGCAGGATATGTGCTCTCATCCTGCCAACGACAAAGCTACCCCAGCACAGCTAGGCTTCAATGACAGGGCAAAGCACATGGCCATTGTTTCTATTAGTGTATTTCCAACCTCAGCAAAATAAAGAACAGAGCAGTGCAGCAATTAAACTCTGTGACCCTCACACAAGTCTGCCAATTAATAACTATTATACTTACAAATTCAAAACTGTCTCACATTGAGTGCCAGGAAAGAACTGTAGTGGGTTCACCTTGGAAGGCCACCAAGTGTCCACCAAGACAATTTTGAACTCCCCCTCCTAGGCAGGACATGGGAAAGAAAATAAGATGAAAAGCACATGGATCCCAACGAGGGCAGTATGAGAAAAAGCAAAGGATGTCCATGGAAACAAAGCAAAACAGCAAGGGGTATTTTCTATTTCCATTCAGCTAATATCCAGCCTGGGAAGTAGGGCTCCAATACATGTAGCAGCTGCTTCTGAAGACAATCACCTAATAAGAAACACCTCCCTCTCTCCTTGTCTCTTCTTGTGTCCCCTTTCTGACCTCAAAACCATATGGCAAGGAACATCCCTATCCCTTTGGTGCCCTCCGAGTCTCTTTCCCACACCCAGCCTACCAGCCTTGGTGGGGTTTCAATATACAGAATGGATGCTGTGCAGGTACAGCTCAGTAGTTGCCCAGATACTGGTGTGTCATTCGCAGCACTCTT
The DNA here is from genome assembly GCA_014549065.1 of Cardinalis cardinalis. Taxonomy (NCBI): domain Eukaryota; kingdom Metazoa; phylum Chordata; class Aves; order Passeriformes; family Cardinalidae; genus Cardinalis; species Cardinalis cardinalis. The sequence continues at coordinate 907,715 of JACDOX010000228.1, read as the reverse complement.
CCTGCAAATACAAATGACAGTACTATAAGGTTTGCTAAGGGGAAAGTTGACTCCATCCCAGTGAGATCCTCTAAACTTTTGAAACTTAGGGCTCCTATGAGTTGACAATTTTCCAGATGAAGTTAACATCCTGATCAGCTTGTAGAAAAACACTTTCTTTTTTTTTTTTTAATTTAGTCTTTTTTACCTTAAACATGYGCATGCTAGTGGTATGGTAAATGTTTTTATCACAATAAATAAATAATTAAAGCAGCCTTAATAGCAACACAGAAGCAGCTACAGCCAGCTGTTCCCTGATGTCTTTATAATAGCTAATGAAATTTCTCACTAACATGAATTTTACAACAGCTTTGCATATCTTGCTTGCTTTTCCAATTAGCTTCATAAACTTGTTCTCACATGGGGAAATTACTAGTGAAGTAGAATGAAGTTTTTGACATCTTTCTTTCTTGGTTTTTGTTGAATCATGGCTACCTGTTCATCCAAAAAGTTGAAGATTTACAAGTTTTCATCTGTAATTTTCTGCTTTTCTTTCCACACTAGCAAATCTCAGCCAGGTTTTAATGTCATTTTACTATTTTTTAAATATAATTAATTGTTGTGTAATGTCAAAGACGTGTTTTCCTTTGTGTAGGTGTGTATGTATATCACTCATTCTTTGCCCATCTCATTTTAAGCAGCATTCAACCCTGAGTTTGTTAAATCAGTAGTCTTGTGTTGCAATCGTCAATATATTGCATATAGTAAGTTATTGTTAGGTAGAATACAGAAACTGTTAGCATTTTAATAATTATTTCCTATTGCTATACACTATGTTTTTCTTTAAGATGAACTTTCTTGTAACAGTAAAGCTCCCTTAAATAGGTAAAGAAATAATAATCAATTTTCTAATCAATCAATTTTCTAATTAGCAGGATGTTTTAAATGAAGCACTTGACATTGCTGCCACTCACTTGAATGCACACATATTTTATATCCTTTGATGCTAAAATTATCAACACAGTTAAATATAAGTTTCTTACATAGCAACTGGGTTGCTACTGTCTCCAGTCATTCTATCCAAGTGGAGATATAAACAGATATCTGATACTCAAGATATAAAATATTTTTTTAAATTACCAATTATACCATATTTATTCTCAATTATAAGAACCACATATGCCTCTTGTTATCTTCTTGAAACTGCAAGCATTAGACAGAACAAGAAAATAAATTGTTCTCGTAAAATTCCTTACCACATTAGCTTGGTAGGTTTGCAACAACCTAAGCACATACACCACTGGAGATTCACACTTGTGTGTATGCATTTGTACACTACTGTGAACACACCCACACACACATCTGCATAAACCATTGATTTAACTCCTTTTATGTTAGTGTGAATTTGCTTCCTCCCTTTACCTCTGAGGATGCCTATTCCCATATAGTAATGAATTCCAACATTCTACAAAATCAAATTCTTATTATGGCTCAGGCTGTGCTATAAATTTTTCCCATATTTGATGCTTTTGTATTTTTACTGACAAAAATAGTTGTGATAAAACCAGGTGTATTTTTTACTTCCACTATTCCTTTAGATAATTTTTTTTAAAGACACACATGATGTTTACTGTAATCAATACAGACCTCTCAGATACCTCAAGAGAATTTGATGTTCTCACTGTGTGGAGAAAAAACACACCAGTGTTTTTGTGAGTGTACTTAGCCAAGATCACATAGTGGCCTTACAAGTATGATTGAAATTAAGGAATAGACAACAAAATAGTGTTCAAATACTATAACCCATGTTTACTTGTTGGCATTACACTTAATTAAAAGGAACAAAAGCTTTGAAAATGAAATTATCATTTCCTCAAAGTATATGCTTTGCATATATTTTAATAATGGAAAGGAAAAAAGGCTTCAGGTAGGTTTTGGTCAGTCAAGTCAGAGACTTGTCAATTCAATATTATATCTGAAAGAGATAGGAATGGTTCTGTTCTTAGTGACTTTCAATACTGCAAGTATTGCAAGTGGCAGCAGTAGTAATAATTGTAATCTTAATGTTAGAACCAATTCAGAAGAACCTTGTACACTGATTGAAAGAGGATGTCAGTTTTGGTCTTACAATAGTCCATTATGGCAAGTGGAGCACTGAACCAAATAAGAAAGGTCTGCTCTTTGGTGCCTTTTGGAAAAAGAAAAAAGAAAGAAAAAAGAAAAAAGAAAAAAGAGAAAAAAGAAAAAAGAAAAAAGAAAAAAGAAAAAAGAAAAAAGAAAAAAGAAAAAAGAAAAAAGAAAAAGAAAAAAGAAAAAAGAACCCACACATAGCTCCGAAATAACTAAACAAACACAAAAAAGCAAAACAAACCCCTGACCCTGAAATAAATCTAAATAACCTAACACTCCCTAAAAAAGAAAAACCAAAACCAAAATCCCAAAAAACAAACTCAGTCTATTTTATTCCAGAGCATGAAATGATTAAAGATAATGAATTTTCTCTAGAAGTGCAACAAGTGTTGAAGTAGTGTGAAGCTGTGATTTTCACAGGAAGCATTAAGTCAGAGAGCAGTTGAAGGAGGTTTAAGATAGGTGCTAGTAGCATTATAACATTTTTAAAAACAGGCTGTTGAATATCAGTAGTGTTGCACAGCTGAAATTCTTCAGCTCTGTCACTTTCTTGGAATAACCTCTTGTACTTGCTTCTGGCAAGTAATAACTTGCTGGTTTTAAATCTAAAGTCTGACAAAATCAATGGCTAATCAAATGTTTAAGGTAAATGTTACTTCATTTACTTTGGATCTAGACTTAAAAGATCCTTCATCTTAATATATTGCTTCAAATTTTCAATTACTACAGTATGTTTCATTTACTACAGTATCATTCTTATAACAAAGTCCACCCTAAAATCCTAATTCTCAGTATGATTTGTCTTTCACAATCCAATCACTGCCTAATTTAAATAAATAAATAATAAATAAAATAAATAATAATGGAACTAAGAGGTTAAAAAATGAGACGGTTTCTTGACAAGATAAATGTGGCACAGAGATAGATAACTTCCTTCCATTTCAACTAATGAAATACAATCCAATGCTGTTAATGTACTCTAGACAGCACACAGCCCTCTTAAGGTAAACTGATTTCTCTTAGCATAGAGGCAGTAAGACAAGCAGAAAATAACAGAAAACTATAAAATATATTGGTGACCTTATTCTGTCAAAAATTAATTTAAACTAAATTAATATAATAAGATATTACATTTCCTTCCAAATATAATTTTGGTATAATCAGAAATTCACAGTGCCTGTGTCAATACCTGCAACTATTTGTTCTGATAAACACAAATTAGCTATAGACATCCCCCTTAATAAGCAGAATTACATACTTTTACAAAAGAATTGCCATCTTTTCTCATTTATTTGTTCTTTTATAAGTACATGAGATGTAATAGTTAAATTACCCACTGCTGAAGCAGGCAATATTTCCATGAGAACAGGGAATGTCCTATGTTTAATGCTTATTAATTTCCTTCCTGCAATATTCCTTATTGGTAACTTGAACAATAAATCTCAGTTTAATCTTCAAGCTACTGAAGGTTTTAATTTTAGACTTTCCTCTGCACTTCTTCATAAATGCAAATGCCTAAGGGACCAATGCAAAGCACCATTTTATATCTAGGGTGAGGGACAGATCCTTCTGCTATTTATTCAGCAGCAGAGCCAAATTGAAAAACAATGAGGACAATGAGGCTAATAGTGAGTATTTTGAGGCTAATAGTGAGTATTGTTTTATTTGAAACAATACCATAGGTTACCAAGCCATACACTTGATGCTTTCATTGATAGAGAGTTTGAGTCTGTCCTACTCCTGAAAATTACTTTCTGAAAGAATACCCTTTGTCATTGTTTTCAGTGAGGTAAAAGACACAAAATCATCAGAAATTTTCTGAGACACACTTGGTGAAATAATACTCTTTATGTCTGTACAATGAGCTCTAGGCTGCATAGTCTATTGATTCTTATAATTTTCTTTCTGAAAACCCCCAAACAAACCCCACCAGAAAACCTCGCAACCAGACAAACCAAACCAACAACAACAACAACAAAACTCACAAAAATGTCCCAAAAAAACCCCTCAAAACTAAAACCTCCACAAGACCAATGGAAACTTCCCTCTACAAACTCCAGATAAGACCTTTCCATTATTTCCCATGATAGGCAGGATGTAATTTTTTAAGGGTTCTCATTTGAACCTTATCTGTGTTGTAAGTTAGTAGACTAAAGGACCCTCTAGTGCTTCTGTGTTACTCATTCATCACATTCTGCTCCTTGTCAGACAGCCTGTTGCTGTTCATACTGAATATGCGGTGGGGGAGTTTTTATGGGGGGATTCATTTAACAGCTAAAGTGGCTGAAAAGAAATTTTACAACAAAGCAAATCAAGCAAACCTTACAATAAAGTAAGTAAAGTTTTATTTAAGCTATTTTACTTTAAATTGGTAGATCTAGAGTTTAAGGATGAAAGAAGTTAATTCATGGGATAGTTGATTTATTTTTCACAAAGAAGAAATGACAGGTGTTTCTCAATATTTGCAAGCAGCACAGTTATCTTTGAAGTTTGTGATTTTGAGATTGTACTTTATATGGATTGTAAGAAAAGAAAAATACAGGAGGTGCATCTAACTCATAATGCTGAAATCTTCACTGTGTAGTAGTCATAGATAATAGAATTATAAGATCATAAAAATGCTCTTCGGTTCTTGTGGAGATCACCTAGCCCAAACTCCCACCTGAAGACTAACAGCCAACACAGATCAAATAAACCATGATTTTGTCAAGATAAATATTTATAACTTTCAATCTGCCGTATCCCTGTTAGGACGTTGTCCATAGATTTCCATTTGGGCATTAACCAGTCCAATAATAACTGAGTTAAAAATGACCCTTTGAACCTAGTGACCAGTTCCATTCCAGCCTAAGAACAGTCTATTCCTCCAACCTCTGTCTTCTCTAGTGAGAAGGCTGTGAAAATGGTCCCTAAAGCCTGACTAAGCTTATGGTCTCTCCTGTCTTCCTGCCTATGTAAGCGGCCACAGAGCATAGGCAGGCTGGTCAAACATGGCCCTTTGTAAAGCCTTGGTGACTGTTCATGATTACATTATTGTCTTTTGTGTGACTGAAAAAAAAATTACAAAGCAGCATACAGTGTAATCCCCCCTGTGGGAGATTGATTGATTCCTGCTTTTGTTGTTTGTTATTGCCTTAAGTGTATTCAAAGCTATTTTTTTAAAGAGAAGGCTCAAGACAATGGCATTTTTAAAGTTGATTACAGAGAATATATAATCAGGCAGTGCATAAGGGAAAGGAAGATTATTTGCAGACAGTTAAAAGCCTAGAATTTCTAGTACACAGAGACTGATCACTCATAAAATATCTTTAAGGAAATTTTTCTATATAAATTAAAAACACTGAGAAATGCCAAATGGGAAAAATGATTGGGAGTGCCAATACTGATTCCTATGTTAATCTTAAATATTCACCAGGTAACAAGATTTTGAAAATAAATCTCTGACCACTGTTGCAGACATATTTTATGAAAAATCTTTTTGCTAAGATCTTTTCTCTTGAGAAGCTGAGAAGCTTCACTTCTCCATGTTTTGCTGCTTTGGAATGTGATCTGAAGAATTGTTTACCCAACATGTGAAATTGTTTTTACTTGATGACGAATGACAGCCACCTGTGGTAAGGCTGTGAGCAGTCACAAGATTTTATTATCATTCCTTTTCATTCCTTGCTAGCCTTCTGATGAAATCCTTTCTTCTTTTCTTTTAGTATACTTTTAATATATAGTTTTCTTTTAATATAATATATCATAAAATAATAAATCAGCCTTCTGAAATATATAGTCAAGATTTTCATCTCTTCCCTCATTCTGAGACCCCTGCAAACACCACCATATTTGGTGAGCCCTGAGTGAGAACGTTGCCACAGACCACCTTACAGCAATTAATTCTGAAGCTGTGCTGTACAAAGTGGCTGAGTCATTGGTTTTCAGCATATTCCTTCGTAGGCTAGCAAAAAAATTTTGGGACATTCTCATGTCAGCCAGAGGGTATTTATCTCTTCTGGTAAGGCACAGTTGAGTCAAGTATGCAGGCATGAGAAGCAGTGGTTATGTCCTAGAAGGGATTATAAACCAACCCCTGAAGCACCTTCCCTGGGGCCTCTGGCAATCACCAGAGGACTGTGCATGCTCCGTTGTGTTGCAACAGACAGCCTGAAACCCTTCCCACAGGGGAAGTGCTTGGCATTCCCACCTGAACCTGAATATGTATTAACCAATTGAAAGTTTTCGGGGCTCCCCCACCCCTGACAGATGAGGACTGAAACCATCAATGAACATTAATCAATGAACATTGAAATTACAATAACTGAGTATTGTCACTGGGTTCACGGGTAGCAATATTTTTCCTCCCCACTATCTACTCTTGTGTTTTCCTTTTTTTCTTTTCTTTAACTTATGTATTTCCTTAAGGGATATTTTTATACATTTTTATTGCTTTATTTTTACAGATACAAAAAATTGTCTCAATACTCCCTTTCCAATGCAATCAAATTGCTCTAAAATAAATCTTCCATATATATATATATACATACACATACACACACACACACACACACCAATCAGTGTAATTTCACTGTAATCTGGTCAAACGCATCTACTGACAAGAACCTCAGTTATGCCACCTCAGGGGTGGGCTGTAACACCTGGGGAAGTGGTTGAATCACCATCCCTGTATTTGAAAGGCATGTAGAGGCAGCACTTGGGGACCTAGTTTAGTCGTGGACCTGACAGTGTGAAGTTAGTGGAGTCAACTACTTTATTATAACTGCTGTTCTAACCTAAATGATTCCATGGTTCCATGAGAGGAATCCTTAATATTTAATAGATTCCAACACCAATTGATGTTTTTTAGCATTTGTTATGATTAGTGTGGGTGGGAAGCTGCTTTGCTTTAATGGTCCTGGTGGACACAGCCTGCATGTGAGCCTTATGGTGTTGCAGCAGCAAAGACAAATCTGTTTTGGGGGTCATTTGCAGGATCATTAGTGGCAGAGACAGAGACATGGTCATGCCACCCAGTGTCAGTCAGGCCAGACGTGTGGCACTGTGCCAAGTTCTGATTCCTGCACTTCAAAGGTTGTGGGCTGTATGGAAAGGATCCAAGAGGGCCACGGAAATGGTAAGAGGACACAGAACCTGTCCTGTGTGGAAAGACTGAAGCAGCTATGTCTTCACCACCTGGAGAATATGGGGCTGCAGGGGATCTAAACACAGTACTCCAGTACTTAAATGACAGCTTCAGAGGGGATGGAGGCTACCTCTTCACAAGTGCCACACAGAGAGGACAAGGGGTAATGGGTGTAAGCTAAAGTGGGAGAGGTTTCATACTGACAGAAAAAAGCAAAAGCTTGGGCTGGAAGACCTTTGGAGGTCCCTTCACACCTGGGATGTTCTGTGGTTCTATGAACAAGTATCAGAAAATACTTCTTAGACTTCCAGACTTATTCAGTGCCATAATCCCTTTCTATTTCTTTTTAATTCAGAAGCAGTTAAAACCGTATGCTCCACAAGCAAAATACTAGGTAATTGTTCTGTGCTTATAAAGCAATTAGTGAGAATTAATCCCACAATGTGTTAACAACACACAAATAACAAGACTGTTGAAAGAAAAAAAATTAATTTCTAACCTTGTAAATATTCTTCTTTAAGTAAACAGTTTTATATTCTGCAAGTCATGTCATATAAATCCTTTACTGTCTGATGATGCATGCAAATAAAGGCAAACAAGTCTATCAAAATTTTCCATGGTTGTCATTTTAAAATATATTAATTAAAAGAGAATTATAAGCAGTCTAAATTAAAATGTCTCCATTGTTTTGAGGAACTAAAAAAATGAGACTAAAAATCCGGACTTGACTGGACTCCAACCTCCTAATCATCAGGGCTGCTTCAATTTTGTGTTTAATTTTAAGCACAACAATGAAGAGCTTCATATGGATCTAGCAAGTTTCCCTGTTTCCTGTGAACAAATTATAAAGTTGGGCAAAAGGCCAGGGCAAAGGGATCCGTTCTGAGATGAGAGCAAAGTTGCAAGGAACACATCACCATCTCTATTATTTTTCTTTTGTGTATGTGTGTGTTTGTGTAGTTCCAGTCTTCTGCTTTTGATAAGATGTAGGAAATATTTGGTATGGATGGGATCCATTATAAAATAACTAATCCAGTCTCTTTGAAGTCAAAAGTTGTATCTGAAATCTTGACTTGATTCCACCTTTATCTATCACCTACTAAAACTAATTAAGAATTGTTAAGTGCTCATGTCTAAAAATAAAAATGTTATTTATCTTCATTATCTCTGTCACTTTTAAGGAAAAATAAATGAAAGCATGTAAAAGATAGTGAATTGCTCCACAAACTGTTCATTATAGGCTGATGTAGTATGGCTTGACACACGACCTATTTTGTGAGCCACACATTGTTCCTGAACAGCTAGAGCTGTCAATTGAAAAAGAAGGAACTCAAAAATTGATTAGAGACTTATCATTTGCTTTAATAAAAATGTARTAACATTTATATGAAGTTTCAGTATTCTTACTAATAGCATGCCCAGTGTTTAACTCTTATACAATTTCTGCTGCTGCACTGCAGATAGTCTTACTCTCCCATCATGTGAGTCCATGGGGAGTTTAAATCTACCAGTGATAATTTTTCTGTGAATTTTACATAGTTTTATTTTTGTTCAATTATCATTTTCATTTTTTTCTCATTTTATCTACACATTTATTAGCTCCCATTTTCTCTCTCAAGTTTCCATGACTATTTTTATTCATATCATACTAACAATCTTTCCTTGTTTCTGCATGATGATTGCAGAAAACAGGAAAGGATTTCCCTGCTCCCAGAAAAATCTTATCAGCTTCATGAAAGAGTAAAAGAATTTTCCTCTATAGTCACAATAGTAGAAATGTATAATTTTCCCTCCTTGTCATTTACTGACAGGATATATCCAGACGTATAATAAACTCATTCCTGATGTTACAAATACCATGTTTCTCAGAGTGGTTATGATGTGGGTGTTTATAAGGGTAATGACTTATGGGAACCGTACAACTCCTAAAGTAGAATGGGGCAAAATTCTTAAGCATCTTCTACATGAAGCTATTTCACAGTTCTTTTAAAGAAATTTTAAAAAGATTACATAGAAAAATTGCTAAACCGTACTACTCTATTTAGAAATAATTTTTTTACGGTTGTAATAATGGGTAATTCCACTGAGTAATAATAGTTGTTGCTTTCCACAGATATTTTTGGTTTTTTATGAGAAGAAAAAAGACAAAAAATAGCCATCTCAAACTAACTTTGGTTCACTTTTATGACTTTATTAACACCACTGCTATAAAATGTTATTTTATGAACCTATATATATATATTATATATAACCATATTTAACCACAAATAAAATTCTTTTAGTTGCTTAAACGAATATGTTATTCGCACTGATTAATTTTAGAATTAGTTTCAGATATTTATGAACTGACCTAGAAAAATACATTATATTCATTCCAGGCAAATTTTATAGCATTTTCACTACTGCTTATGCAGTGGTTGTGGAATCCAGGATAACCACGTGTCCTTTTTTTATATGCTTGTGCTTTTGCAAGATTCATGTTCAGAAAAAGGTAGCTCAATAACTCATCCTTATTTTTCATTGATAAACATTAACCAAAAAACAAGAAAAAAAGAGATTATTCAGCAGGTGTAATGCATCAGATGAAATTCAAGGTATTCTGTAAGATGTTTTAGTCAACTTAGTTGGGTTTTGGCTTTTTATTTACTTGTCTTCACAATGCAGGCACCGCATCTGCCTAACATCAAAAGAACACTTATGATTAATATTGTCCGCTACTAAATAATCTTTGATTGGTGTGGCACAGGACACAGATAGAGAGTGAAAGTGCTATTTGTTTCACAAGAAAACTAGTGAGCTCTAACCTCCTGTTGCTGTATTTAAGCAAATAAGCCACCCTTTTTCTACAGCCAAATCGTTAACTCTGTAAAGTGTGATGCTCCTGGAAAACAAACAAGAGAGCAAATTTAAAAAAAAAAAAAAAAAAAAAAGAAGAAAATATTTTTTTAAAATTNAAAAAAAAAAAAAAAAAAGAAGAAAATATTTTTTTAAAATTGAGATCAAAAGTTATGTTACTAAGGATTCTTTGGAGAAAATGTTATGTTACTAAGGACTCTTTGGAGAGAACGAATGATGTAAAAATTGACAAGCAGTATTGTGCCTTACTGCTCTGCATCAGCCAACGTAACTATTATTCTTTCATCAGCCCTTTCTATATTTGCCAATGCAGATTTATTTTTTGATCTTTTACTTAAGAGAAAAAGGTTCTTACAATTGGTGCAAGATGACCAAAGATGTCAGAAAGCTTATAGTATCTGCATTTTCACACAAATTTATGAGATTTTAAACTGCAAAATTTCTCCTTCTCTTTCTCTTTCTAAGTACATTTTACATAATAGAAACTCAAAGCAGAATAAGGTGAAGGAAATAATATCTCCCAGCAGACAAGTCTTTATGCTGTTTGTTAGTGCAAATTTCATGAGACATCATATTATATATGAGTCATAGAAATTAAGCTAGTCTCACCATCATTTTTGTCTTTGATTCCAAAATATACATTGATACATGACTGCCTCATACTTTTGTTTGTTGTATCTCTGAAAAAATAATAATTAAGAAAAAAAGCTTCTCTCTGAAAAGAAAGATCTGTCAGTGCATATTTGCAGTCACAGATTTAACATTTCAGTGTGGTCTCATGCATGCCTGAAGCAAATTAAAATCAAATTATGTCACTTCTGATATTTAGATATCTCCTCCCAAAAAGCTGCAGGCATGCTGCTTCTATATAATCAGTCCTTTACACCCATGTGTGAAAGTTCTTTGTTTACCCACCATCAGTGCAATTGCACAGCCTGCAACTGGTCCTTACTGAGCATCTTGAATGCTCAGTACAGTTGATAACTGAAGGCCTGCTACCTAACCCAAAGTTTGCACTCCTTTTCCCCTCTGTGAACTCTCTAGGGATGTTAAGAGTCTGAACTGTTGATCAGCACAAAAAAAGAAGAAATGCAAATGAAATGAAATGAAATCAGATCTATATTAAAAAAAATCTAAAAATGTTGCATTAATTTGTTGTTGATAAATATGCAAGTTCACACTTGCTCTTTATCTTGGGCAGAAGAAATAGGAAGACATTGCTTTTCCAGGCTTTTTATTCAGCCTTATAAATGAAATATAGGAAGAGCTTGCTTGAGTATTTTCTTGGCATACATTTCATCAGTGATTTTTTTTAATTAGGTCCAGCTGCACATTTCTTACCAAGAAAAGAAGGAAGAAAGCATCTTATATGGTTATAGGAAGATGTTTTGGATGCTTAGACACAGGTGATATTCAACATACAGTATGATTTGAAATAATAAATATTAAGTTCTCTTAATCTGTGCTGTTCTTGTGCGATGACTTTTAGAGCATATCTTGCACTTTAAATAGTAAAGTGTGTGCATAAATCCTGATTTTTTTTTGAAATGTGCCTCTAAGGAACCACTGGCCTTTTTGACGATGCTTTGCAAGTGTAAAAAACTAAAGTCAGCCTCAGGGCCTCTCTGAATAAACAGCTTTTATTCAGCCTCTGGGATAGTAGGAAGGAATAGATGTTTTACTGAAATGTGAAGAGCATAGGCCCACTTCACTTCATAGACGCCAATTTAGCTGAGCCAATTGATGCTGTGAGCCTTGATCTGCCCTATTTGGCTCACTTAGTGTGTTTTCCTGCTAAGTGTCTTACACTGGGCACATGGGAGCTGTCTCCTCCCAGAGGATAAACATGGCCAGGCTGATCTCAGCACAGACATCACCAGGGCTCTCCACTCCCACAGCAGCTGAGATGTCTGCACAGTCCTGTGGCCCACCTGTATGAACCGTGCCTATTTACCTTCTCTGCTCAAACCTTTCCACACCTGTAGGCACTGAATTACAACTGCACCCTTATCCAGCCAGGTACCTCAGCCCCAGCAAAATCACGTAGTAAAAAGAGGAAAATTAACATGGTTTTTTCTGTTGTACTTATTTACTGATGTTTTTCTCTTTAGCCTCATTACTATGACTACTGTTAGTGCACAACACAAAGTGCACACAGTGAAGTTATTTTCACTTTCTTTAATTTTTACTTATATTAACATTGGAGTTTTCATACCTATTATAAAGCTAACAAAACTGTTCTGAATTTTACTGTCTCTGGCCTGGTGAGTGAAATATGATGTGCCGATTTTTGTTTTGCAATGTAAGTAGTACTGTGGAGAGCTGAACATTTTACACTTAGTAAGTTACTTAGTTAGTAGTTTACTTAGTTTACAAACTTCCTTTCATTATTATTGTAATGTATAATCCAAACTCACACTGAAACAAGGGGGAGTTCTTCTGCCCATTCCACAGTCTGAGAAATGAGACTTTTTTCTTTACCGAAAAAGATGAACATCCAGAGAACGATAGACTATATTTCAGGACATTAAGCAAAGACTCTGAATTAATGTGTTAAATCTACTGAAATTATATCCTCTTTCCCTACATAAAAAGCTAAATCACAATAAATGGACTGGGATACGCTAGATTATCTTTTAGGAAGCTCTTCTTCTAAACTGACCCTGAAAACACAAGTATTTACTCTCCTTCCTATTGCCATAAAACAGAATATGTAAAAATGCACACAGGCATGTTATATTTTGAGTCAAGCCTTTGCCAATTCACTTATACAATGTTCTGGTTTGAAGTTTCTTGGCTTAGTCTTCTTGGGAGGGTAAGAATACTAAAGGGTGAAAAAGGACAGTTTAGTAAATTCAATACAAGTCCCATATTGATCACCAACATATAAAATTCTCCAGTTGTTTGAGTTATTTTTGAATGAGAGAACTTCACACCCAAAGTACTTTTGCCAGTTCACAGTTACGAGATCGCTATGAGTATTAAACATTTTTGTGCAACTTTTCAGGTTTCATCAGACTTTACCTTACAGTGCAATGCTTTGGTAGGCATGATGCATAGATTTTTTTGAGTCACACAATTCACTTTCAACATTTCAGGGAAAATTAGGCCCAGATGAAGATTTGAGCCTTGGGGCCTTAATATATCTACCCCCTGATTTTAATTTGTATTTATTTTGGTGACTTATACCTAAAATTATATGCCTTTGTGTCATACAAGGTCATATAGTGTCTATCAGACTGTGAATTTAATATACTTCAGCTATTCACAGATAATCAGATAATGAAACAGGCAAATTGAAGCCATGCCTTTGCAAGGAGAGCAGACCAAATGTGTGAAGGAGTCTTCATATGCCACACCCAAGACATGCATGTGTATATGTGAGAAAGAGAAGGGAAATAGGCCAAAAGAGCATGGTTTCCCTTCACAGTCTAAATCATTATAACGAGGTAATTCAGCGACTCAGTTTTCACTCTGTATTTGGTAGAACTGGAAGAGTTTCATGTTAATTTTTTTTTCTCCATATTTTAACTGTTTTAAATGACAATTTTCTTGGAATAAATGCTTGCAAAATGATTTGCATGCAGAGTAAATAGTATAGCCAAATATCAAGGCATGTTTCTTAGCCTACTTTAATTTTACCCCAGGATTTGAATTTATCTTTGTCTTGATGATGCTACTACTAGAGGTAGCTGCGAGGGAAAAAAAAAAAAGGAATTCATTGTGCTGCTGTGCATCATATGCAATTTAATCCATTGCTTCCAGAGTGTTTTAGTACATCTAAAGAAGATGAGATATCACACACTCACTTGAGCTCTTCTGTGTAAAGCCCAAAATCAGTACTACTATTTAGGTAAGTAAGTGTCATGGCTGAAAGCCTCTTGTAACTTCTTCAGTTACCTTGCACAAAGAGAGTTCACTGTGAGCAAAGATGATATTACTGCAGACATCATCATTTTTGTTTACATGGATAAAACTGTCTCATGTAGGTAATATGTGTTGTGAAAACGAATGTGTTTTCCTCAGATTCAGCTCATGAAATTTTACTTACCTTAGTAATATCTTTTTGGGAGTTAGGAGGCCACACCACATTCTCAATCACTATTTCACATCATGATAGACTAGATAAGCTGTTTAAGAGGGCTTGTTGACTTCAGGAATGTCTTTTTGGGTATATTGGCTGAGATCAAAGTTATGTTGCAATAGATTTTGTAAATTACTCCATTAAAAATATTTTAGACCCATCCCCAGTAGATTGTCATTAATAATGTGGCTCACAGTGCTTGTAGTTCTATAGATAGATATGGCAATGCTGAGATGAATTACATTTTTGCTTAGATAACATGAGGTTCTACAGCAATAATTTAGCCCAAGATGTCTAAAAAGGAGGAGTTTCAGAAGTTGCAGTGTCTCCATATGAGAGGGAAGGGGCATTTTTTCAGAACAAACTCTGCTCTTCAGCTTGTTTGTTTGTTTTCCTCATGGTGTTTTTTTACCCTAATTTTTTGTGGGAGCTGATCCTCCTTTCCCAGTTGAAAGTAATTTTAGTTATTATTTTTTATTTTAATTTTAATATAATTTACTCAGTCATGAGGGAAATAGGCTTTGCTTTTTAATCTATTATTCTGACTGCATGAAACATTTGATCCCCTATAACATTTGTTATGGCCAGAAAACAGGATAAGTGAGGATAAAGACTAAAGCCAGAATGCTGAGTGTCACAGATTTGGTTGAAACAGCTTAATCCCCTTGCAGAGCATTAATGAAGATGTTAAAGAAACTTGGTTGCAGAAAACTGTTTCAATGAAATCTGTAGATGTTTCTGAGCTGAGCAGATTTTTAAGTATAAAGGAGAACAACCAAAATAAAACAAAACCGAATAAACACTTGCAAATAAATAGCAGAAAGGAGAATCAGTGGCAGAAGTTCAGAAAAATTCTAGTATATAAAAGGGAAGACAGCTTTCTGGACCATTAGAATCAGTCTCCTGATTTGATGTTGTCACACATAGTCTACTTAAAACATGTTATCTATTGTCTTGCTAAACGAGCACACAGTCTTAGCCTGTTCCAGATTTTTTTTATACATAATTTTATTTTAACCTGAATTTTTATAGCATTTAGTCAATAAGAGGAAAATGGATTCTCTGAAGGTAGTGTGAAGACAGATAAAATTTTTGAGAAACATGAAGCCAAAGGACCTCAATGCAAGTTAAACACCAGATTAATATTTGCCCATACAGTTCTGTTTAAATAAGGAACGTCCACAGGTTAACCTGTTTAAATGTGAAAATAGGAATGGTTTGGTGCATAGAAATTTACTGCAAAATTGAAAGAAGTGATGATCTCTAGGTATGAGAAATGTTCACTTAAAAGATATTTAAAATACAAATCTCTCAGCATGAAAGCAAGAGAGTGCCAACACACCTAGAACAACATATCTTGGGAAGGACATGAAGCATAGTTCAAGAATGAACAGTCAGAACTACAAAAAGCTTGTACACAAAAACCAGCTCTGTTATAAACATATATAACATACACTTTACAAATGAACTTTTTTAAAACTCTGATTATCTGTAAATGTTTTGCTTGATCTCAAATAAGTATTTGGAACAAATCAAGTCAATCAGAAATACGCTTTGCAATTATTGTGGGGCTTGGTTTGGCTAATGAGCTGCAAGCTTATTTATTTACAAAGCTCGAGGAAACGCATTTGGTCAATGATTCAGCTCAAAGGATTGTTTTTTAGTTTGGCACAATGCAGTTTTCTATAGTGGAATAGCTCTCCATTCCCTGTGTGTGATTAGAACTTATTTTTATTTCTAGGAAAACTGAATACACAGTCACCTTCAGGATTTTTAACCTTAAGAAAAGTTCTTATTCTTCTGTTTTTTCACCCACAAGAAAACACACCTGTGCAACTCTGTTTAAAACTCCTGCATATTTAAACAGCTAAGGCAAAAACAGGTATATTCCCCAAAGTGTAAAAATTGGAGGTTAAAATTTCTGCAAGACCAGTTTGTGGTCCACGTATTGTTTTTTCAGGTTGCAAACCCACCAAATTCTCTATTCCTTCATTTCTTGAATGTTGTGCCTTGAAACAGTGTATGAGGTTTTCTTTCACATATGGGATTTTAAACAAATGAAGCTGCCTAGATTTCACAGCTTTGGTTGCTCTGTGGTATCACATACCAATTAATAAGGACATAAAAATGTATGTGGGCGTGTGGTTTCCTGGTTTTATCTGCCTGGGTTTTCTTCAGTCACTTACAGTGCTGGACTGTGCTTCCCCTCTCATCACAAAAAATGAAGACAGAGGCAGTCTTCTGAGAAAGATTGCATCCTCAAAATCCCAGCAATTTGGAGACCTGTTGATGCCATCATCCCCTTGAAGTAAGATCTCCAAAACACTGTGGCAGTGTTTTACTGGTCCCTGCCCAGGCACAAACAACTAATGTCTGGCTTTTAAAAATAAAGTTCTCCCGTATCAAAAGTGAAAAAGAAAAGTTAAGAGCTTTAGAATAAATTAGATGTTGTTTCTAGATACTGTTGGGTCAATATGGAGTTTTTGGAATCCCTAGTAACCCATTGCTCAGCAGCTATTGCCCTTTTTTTTTTTTGGAAGATTGCTTGGTATCATAAGAGCAAGTTTTATCATATTTTACTCTTTTTTTTTTTCTCAAAGCTTTGAAAAACTTCTAACGCAAGCTCTTCTGTCATTTCAGCAGTTATCTTCTTTAAAAATGGATCAGTCTTTGATTTATTTAATCAAAACCTGTTTTGTACCCAGAAGCTATGTAAACCTTCAATGCATTTATTCATAATATGTGCTCAGACACATTTTTCCATCACTTCAGACTAAATATTAATGTTTTAAATAATATCAAGATATAAAATGGTTGAAAACCAAACATAAGGAAAGCACTGACAAGGATTTGCTGGGACAGCAGCATGTTAAATAAATAAAGAACAAAGTGTGTGAGAGAAGAATTATGTGCCACAGTGTCAGCTGGGAAAGGAGAGAAAACTAATTCAGTGCTGGCATAAGTGGAGAACAAGAACTGATGATATATGCAACAACAAATATGAGAACACAGCTAGTTTTCGCCAGAAGAAAGCTGGTGGTTTCTCCAGCGATTTGAGGGGCTTATGGGAAGRGACTGCATCTGTTACTTGTTGTGATCACAGAGTAAACAAAAACAAGTAGCCCAAAAGTTAACATTTCATTTTCTTTCTTGCTTGCCAAGTCAGTTTTCTATTCTTCTGAGCTGAATCAAATTATTATGCGATCAGATAAGTACCATGGAGAGGGTAAGGTGAGATTGTCAGGTAGGACAGAAGGAAACAGGAATGCCTCCCAGTAGAAAAGAGATATTAATTTAGCCAAGCCATCCTATGGAAGTACATCCTCAGGGTTTTGCTTGCGAATCCTCTTCACAGAAGAGCTGAGTTTCTTCCAACATGCCTAGGCCAACAAAGGGCAGGATTTGCACAAACATTTGTGGGTTTGAACAGTAAAAGCTGCAGAATTTTATATCCTGTAGTTGGTTTTTTTTGATAGTGGCGAAAGAGTTTTCTGAAACCAACCTGTGACAGAAAAATAGAGAGCGAGTACAGTTTTCTATTAACATTTTTACCCTTTAAGTGGAACAAAGCCATCTGTATTGTGTATTTGCTGCCACAGACTGCTACAAAAAAAATCACCTGTGTCAAATTTAAAGATTTCATAAATATTATCACTTCTTTTATTCATTACTTTAGTACTCACTAAGAGCTGGGAAAAGCAATTCCAAATATTTTAATAACAAGTTCACCCCTGAAACCAGAAAACTGTGTGTTAGTTGGATGTATGTTCTGATCTCTAAAGAAGCATCTTCTACTTTCAGTCTTTACAAACTCCAGGGCTCCTCCTGGCCAGCTCTACTTAAGGCGTTCTCTGAATAGTCTGAGCTAGTAAGTCACACAGTTTGTGTTTAACATAAAAAAATCCCTCAAATCCAGCAATGACTTTGACTGGAGCATAGTTCAGGGTCAGAGATGTAAGAGGGCTTCTTCTGACTGCTGTGAGAAGAGGTCAAGCTCCTGGAGGGACAAAGAGAAAACCCTCACAAAGCCTGGAAAAGTGGAAAGCATGCAAAGCAAGGAGAACCTGAGAGCTGAACAGGAGATTATTTTTGTCTACCATTCCAGGATTTATTTAAAATATTTTGTAGAACAAGAATAAACTATTTATTTTTATCTCTGATTTTACACCATTATTTTTCAATGTTGTATTGCTGTCTTGGTTGTTATATGACAGTAGTTGTCACAAAACATTTGAATGAGACAACACTTCATATATTTCTTGGTTTCCTTCTTGTAATTTTTAAAGTATTGAAATAGAATTTAAAGGGGCCCTATTCCAAATTTGATTAGTTAAAAGCATGAAGCAGACTCTACTGAAATAATTTATATTTTTACAAACCTTTTTAGAAGGTAGACACTTCTCCAGGAGTGTTCTCACTGGTGTCTTTGGATTGTTTTCACCTGAATTTTAGCTATAATACATTGCAGTCCCCAGGAAAGCTCTTCCATTTTTCTAAAAGTTTTCCCTAAAAATGCTTTGGAAGACAGTTGGAGTGTGGAGGCTGAGTAACAATTTTTTGCAAAATAGAAAGTGTATCAGCCAAAAGGTGCACACTTCTCTGAGAAAATTTTAAACAAGTGAGTTTTATATGTAAACCATCTTACCTATTGTTACCAATGCTTGCTGTTTTATCCCATTTTTTTAAAGCAAACATGCACTGGTATATATGTCCCTGACTATTTCACAAGCCAAGTGAAGGACCACTTTCTGTGTGTTCACTGCTTGATCTTGCAGAACCACCCTGATCAAAGCAATGCCATGTCAGATCAGATCTAGAGTCAGGAAAGGTGCATTAACTCAAGAATTACATCTGAACTAATAATCCCCAAGTCTCAACAGCGCTCCAGAACTGTAACATCTCTGCACCATATCTGGACCTAACCTAGATTACACCTGACAGCTCAGTGCTTCTGCTTTATTTTGCAATGTGCTTTTCAGGGTAGGGTTAGGATGGATGAAGTCCACACCCCACACATGTCTACACTGACATAAGACTGTCAGTTTCTCTATGTTTCACAAATCTTCCTCTATTTTAAGTTAGAGGTCCACTTCTGTTCAATTAAGCTTAATATATTCTTTTTTTCCCGTCCAGTGCCTGTGTATCTCCTTTAATGACCACCTGAGTAGAAAATAACCCACCAAAATATGCACACAGAAGCAGGCATCATGGTAATTAAACTAAAACTGATGGTATCCTGACTGTCGCCATTTCAAAGTCAACATTTTCATCCTGATGTCATCAAAGTCACCATTTTCATCCTGATGCCTTCCCATTGATTAAATTAATCATATTTGTGGTAAAGAGCCAACAACTTTTAGAGACCCAGAGACACTTCTTTTTTACCATTTTTTCCACCTTTCTCACTGAGGGAAGCTGATGCAGATGTTAATCACGACAGAAACTGTCACAGGGTATAGGGTAACAGAATGTGTCACTCATTTGGAAAACAGCATCATGCTGGCCTCCCAAGGAAACAGCATCTCTTCTGCATGCTGGTATGAGCAGACTTGCCAGTTGTGGCTGTAGAGGACAGGCAAGCCTTAGCAAGCTGCAGCTCAGCTGCATTTGGTGAGCTCATATCCTCTGTTTAAAAGTGTGGAGAAATGCACCTCCGACCTTTTATTTTATGATTTGTATTGCTGGAAGCTGCACTTTACAATGTATGGTTTTCTTCCGGCATGTCTGTTTCATGCTGCAAAATTTTATTTTCTCACAGTCCACTGCAAGATACTAAGCATTCATTTCAGGTGCTGAAGTAGTTTAATAACATTGATCAAAGAGTTTTCAGTTAAACTTTGGCAGCAAAGCAACAAAGGCACAAGTTTCCTTTGGAACACTGTTGGCATCACATTTTATACTCAGCAGTGTGACTCAATTCAACATGTGGGAAATATTTCTGATATCTGACACATCTGGAGTTTCCTAGAGCTGCAAGGACTTTGAGGTGGCAAAGGGTTCCCCAATACACTATTTTTATTGCAACATTGTGATTACATGCCTTCAAAAATTTACTGCAATATATATTCTTTTTCTCTCCTCACCTGGAGCTGCCTGTAACCTCACACTGGTTGCAGCTAGAAGTCTGGATGCTGTATGACCCTGTTTGTTTGGTCAGAACAGAGGCTTTTTATGCCTCACACATTTCTATCACTTATATGAAAAGCTTTTGCAGCATGTGGTATATCTTATTTTGCTGCACCACTGTAGCCCAGTACACAACAGCCTAGTTGTGATCCAGAGAATATCTTAGAATATCATTTTCTTAGGGATTATGTATCTATCTATCAGATAAATGTAGCCTTCAAGTTCAAATTTTGTTCAAAACGAATAGTCCTGCTAGAGAAAAATAGATTAAATTGTGCCTTAAATGACACAAAAACCTGTCAGTTTATCTCTGTGGTCCACAGGACTACTCCAAGTATAATTTAGGATAATTTGGGGCATACTCCTTTATACAATTCAATATCTCTGTATGATTCTCAAGTAACTGTTTAAAAATGTTCATTATATGAAAATATACTTCAGATAAAGAAAAATTACCAAATAAATAACTTCCAGTCTTCATCTACATTCCTATTTCCAACCCATTTAGGTTTTTTCGTGTGACATTTTTATACAAGAAATCATACAAAACTTAAATATACTTATTATTACTTTTATGTGAACTGATTTTATCACACTTGGCTAAAATAATAGGAACAGGTACTGAAATGGGCTAGCAAGGACATCTTAACTGAAGTGATTTTGTTTCTATCTGAGCATTGCAGTGTTTTGAGCTGGAAGTTTAAGAAGTGTGCAATAGTATCACATAATTCTAACAACTGTTTTGTTCCCTTAGGAGACAAAAGAATTTGATTTGCATGTCAGTATTTTCTATGCTTACTCTTAATGTGGAAACTGTAATGATATCAGTGAATAAAAAGAGGCTAATATAATCAACAAAAAATGTGGCATAGGTTGATTTGAATTGATAATAACACACTGGTATTTTTCTAGTTTAATTTCCACTGGGATGCAACAACTAACCAGAGTCATATTGCAAACTTCAAAATTTGGGATGCCTGCCTTTTTAATCCTTACCCCYACCTCCTTCCCTACCTGCCTATCGAGGTGGCTGCAGCATGACTGTCTGTCTCTATGGAGCTTGGAAACTTCACTCCTTGAGCCCTTTGTCTTGAGCCAGATATGGCTGCTTATGGCCAAGAGTTCCAAAAGTGAAACATGGAAGCAGATTACACAATTCCATAGGCCTTGTTTCCTCAGGGAACTCTGCAGGAAACCAAGAGAAGAACATGAAGTTAAATTAAAATAAAAGAACCAGTGGAAGCTTAAAATCCATATGGTCAGCTGATTCAGTAAAGAGAGGCTTTAAGCAAAAGGTGAAGAATTTGAATAGTATGCGTGTTTTTCTCCCAAGGTTTCAATAAAAACCTGAAACCTATACTCATCTAAATCTTCACAGATTAGCATGTCAGGGCCAGACCTGTGCTTTTTAAAATCACTGCTAGTTGCTTTTTAATTTGTGCTGTTTTAGACAGAGATTTAATGGACGGGTTGACGGGTTGGATTTTATCTGAGCTATTATGGCTGGCTGCTAAAGAGAAAACAACCCAAAATCTGAAATAAGCACATCTGGACTAAAAAGATCAAACACAAAGTAAAATAATCTGAACTAATGCCTGTTCTTCTAGGTTTGCTGAAAAGCACAAAAATTTTGGGAATGAAGGACCTTTGATTACGAAGTCAGGACTAGCTACCAGATTCACTGTGACAGCATGTGGATGTCAAATTTTTCTTTCTATGCCCTCTGCTTTACTGTACCACATCCCATTCCCTCCTGGAATCTATTATATCATCTAGTATATAAAGGGACTTATTCTGAGCTCTCAATAGGATGACTAACATAATTTAATTGATTTATGAGCAATGTGCTTGGTGCTAAATCACAGCAGATACAACTACATTACTTTTGCTTCATCCCTACAAAACATTTCATTCCATAGCGAAATGTTTTAAGTTGTATTAAGATGTAGAATGATCTCAAAAGCAATATTCTTCACTGAAATACACTTARTTAATCATAAATAAGGAAGAAACCTTGCCCTCTTTTTAGTTCTTAACATTATTTTAAAAACTATTGCAGTTTCTGCTCTCTATTTTAATAGAAARAACTGAAACAGGTAACTTCCAATATTTTGGTTCTATTTCCTTATAAGTGGATGAATTTGTACTTCATCCTGGCTTGGAAACAGCATAACAGCATTGGGGAAAATTGAATTTAGGTGCAGTGTTCTGGCTCCTTGCCACAAGGAACAATTTCAGATACTTGATTTTTGGGAGAATGTTACTCTAGGGCACACAATGACCACACAGAATCCACAAAAAGAAAAAAACTGTTACGCTGAAAATATCCTGTGAGTAGTGCTCAGTGTCTGTAAAGCTGCATTTATATTGAATATTGCCAGCTAAGCTCTTGCATGTTGACTTTGAAAATAAAAAGCAGAACCACTTAAAGAACTAAAATATCGGTACAAAATTTTAGCTCCCAAGAATAATAGTTGATGCTGTATCTGGGTAAACTTTAACTACAGGATTAGAAGTCAATGAGAACTCTTTCCAAAGCACACTCATAACCTGATCAAAATATCATGTATTGGGGATGAAACATTTATGCTTTTAAGCAAGTCTCGTGGTTATTCCACAGTGAATCAGGTGATTTATTTCTTTAAGCATTTTGTCAATGGCCTCTTCTGAACCTTCTGCACTCAGCAAGAAAAGGAGCATCTTAAACATTTTAATCTTCGTGAAACAGACCATTTCATAAAGAGCACACCAAAATGGATATGCTTTCTAAGAACTTAAGAAAGCAAAAATTCTTCTGCTATAGAAATGGTAGTGATGAACTGCAAAGTGTTTTGGTTGACAGTTTATATCCCAAAAGGGCGACTGCTCGATGCTAGTCAATCTTCAAAATGACCAAGCAATTTTTAGCATGAAAAAGGAATATTAAGCAAGTTTGCTATGTGGTTTAAGCTATCTTAAGAGGCAGTTCAGTAGTGGAAATCCAGGAAGCATGCCAGCATCCTTTAATGAGATAACATTGCACAGACCACCAGAAAATGCTCTATGTATCACAAGTTTGAGATGATGCTTGAGAAACACTAAACTGTCTGAAACAAGACTGAAACACACAGCTTCCACGCTGTCATACCACAGCAACTGCCTCTTTTCTTCTTACACTGGTGAAACAAAGTATCTTGGCTGCACACTGAAATGACAGATTTTATTATGGCTCTATTGCACACTCACTGCAAAGTCTCCAATACATATGCTTTCAGTTTTGTTCTCTGTAGAGGGAAACTATATTACAGTTCTATTACTAATCTGTTAGTGAAATTAAGAGCTCAAAGCCAACAAAAAGATTACTGTTGTTACTACACCAAAAGATTTATGTAAGAACATAATGAGGTTTTAGCATGAAATAAAATCTTTTTAATAAAAGGATGATGATGTCCTAGGGTTGTGGAGTAGGGTATTTAAAAAATAACTTCCAATTGCATTTAAAGTATGTTCAGTATTAATGTCAATGTCAATTGTTTAAAAACAACAACAAAAAAAAAGAAAATGAAAAACACCTTTTAAACAGGAAGGCATGCATTTGACTGATTTGACTGAGACAAGAGGTACAGCTTTTCAGAGCTGTCTGTAAATAGGTATTTGTGATGCACAGGGAGCCAGTACATATCCTCGTCTGAATAAGTCTTTTCTAACCTACTTTATTTGGTGTAGGAGCAAGATGCTTTAGTGTCCACTGTCATCAGAATATCAGTGACATTCAGGTCATTGAAGAAATTTTGATTAAAGGTTTTTTTTTTTTCTGTAGCATAGAAGAAAAACATCTGACATTTATCCTGTTGAGAATTATTGAAGTCCCTTGTAATAATTCAGTAAAATAGAATGTGCATGCCTTTAATCACCAAAATAGTGCATTATTTAGGGATCTAATGGACTCCTGGTTTGAAATCTCCTAATGACTGTGGAATCTCACTGGTCTAAAAAAGTGTCAGTTCTTTACCCTCACATTCAACCATGGCATTTTAGCTGTTCCTTACTGACAGAATATGTCATATTAAAAAAAAAAAACAACCCAAATCGTAAAATTGAAGTGATTTTGAAAATCTTCCAGGGACAAAAACAGTCATAAGAGAGCCAACACTCATTTAGGGACAGACAGAAAAGAACCTATTTCTGCCTAGTTTCATTAAGTTCCCATCCTGACTCAAATGCCCACGTGTCATAGGTATGCTACGTGTTGTAACTTTGCACCTAGTATGTAGCTGCTATCTTGATAAATGTGAACAAAATGTGTTTTTGATCAAACTTCAGCAATAACCCAGGACTCAAATTTTATTGCTTTGGAAACTTTTTTTCCCAATAGGACCTGGAAAATTAAAAGGCTCTTCTTTACAAAGCAGTAATTAGATAGAATCAAAATGAATAGAGCAAAATAATTATTTTCTTGTATGGTGAGTAATTTGTAAATAGGTAAATTTGTAATATGCRGTAGGTCAGAATTCTCTCAAGAAGTAGATTTGTAAAATAACTGATAGTGACTGTTATGTATTTTAAATTTGTCAAGACATACACCAGAAAAGTGTCTTGCTTGGTATATTAGTTCAATTCCAATATGACTTAACTAAGTAATATTAAAATTAGTCTCCAAGTACTTTCACGTGCCAAGAATTTACTTTGATGGTAGACTCACAAGCTCTGCAATTGTAAGAATTTCTTCATACTTACATAAAGGACCTGATGCTCGGGTGTACAGCCTTCCATCAATCTTAAACTGCTACCCATGAACCCAAATCCTTTCTTGGAGGTGAAACATATAGAGTGATGAACTAATTGGTGCTGCTGTACTGCTGAAATGCTTTTGTGTGCATTTGGAACAGCTGAAGTTAAATTACCTTTTCCAGATGTGATAAAATATTGAGCACTTTTTAAAGTTAAGTAAGATCAAATGGTATAAATACAACTGAGATAAAACCAGAGGATTTTTCTTTGACCTGTTGTGAGAGTCTGTCCGAAATATTCTTCATTTTTTGCCTCACAACTGTCAGACCAATAAAGAGTTAAGACTGAGCCAGTGGGAGAAGGAGGCCTTGCTGTTCCTATAAGTGTTGTYTGCAGAACGCACCATKCTGAACTTGAAGGGACATTCCGCCCCTTTTCTGAACAAATGGATYTGGATTCYCTCCCTATCTCCTTGCCTGGCTGGTTTGAGCTCTGGGGYGGTCACCYCTCTAAGAAAAAGACCCCCCTTGCCTGCCTTCCACCATCRTGACASACAAGTGAAGATGTAAGCCTTTTCGCCACGGAACCAAGACAAGAGACCCCCGTGCAAGAAAACCCCTCTGACATCGTCTGCTAAAGACTGGGACTGAGCCCCCCCAGCCTGGGGGAGGTGTGCAGCGGAGGGGGAAAAGCTGCCCAGAACCAACGTAMCTGCGAGCACTGGGCCAYGAAAACAATGGTGTTTGCCTGTTGCTTGCTTTGGACACTGTGTACCCCCATTTTCTGGTCTCTCCCCTCCCTGGAGACTATTGTTTCGGTTCCCCTTCCCCCAACGAAAAATTGTATGACTGGACCCACTGGTTCGGTGTGCACTTCAAGATCTCCCCGGACGTGGACTGGTGAACCTCGGCGGCTGGACCCTCGAAGCCACATCACGTTCGGTAGCTAAAACCCACTTTCCTTCCTTCCTCCCTCTTTTCCTGGCCTGTTCCCTTCTTTCCCTGATCCCCTTTACCAACGCAATACTGCTGTGACTATTTTAATAAAACTGCATTTGTTTTGATTATCACTGCAAACCCCYTYGTACCGTGTCAGTTTTTGCACCCAGAAATCACTCCTACGAACCATCAGGTCATCTGTTCACTAGGACGGATCCTGACACCTGTATTTCCTTATTCRGGAATTTATATTTCAGAATTTCCTTATTCTGCCTTTATATCTAGGTACTCAAGGTGCATAGTTTATCTTATTTAAGTTTCTATAATTAAGACAGATGGATAGAGTTACTACTTCCTGAATGCCATCTCCTATATTGCAGGACAGTTAAAAATCCTGGGGTTTTTTTGTTTTATTTTTCTTTTTTCCTTTTGGCTGATAGTTTTTTGGACTTTGGTTTGGTTTGGGGTTTGTTTGCCTGGGGTCTTTGTGTGGTTTTTTTTTCTTTGTTTGGTGGGAATTTTTTGGGTTTTTTTTCAGGTTGTGAAAGTAGTAGTGATCAGTCCTACTGTCTTGCAAAAATAGTGATGCTGATTGTTATTCCTCTGATAATCTACTCTCACCTTGCATGTAAAAATGCAGGTTTAGAGTTATATTACAGTAGCAACTCACAAGAAAAAATAAAATCCAGCACCTAGCTGTCACTGTAGGAAAGCTGGATATGAGAAAGTAAGTAGCAATGATTTATTTCCAAACAATAGTAGCACAACCATATTCAAAAATGAAATTTGATACTCTGGTTCCTATAGAGTACATGCAGTGTGAGAACAGATATGTATACTTTGGCCAAATATCAAAATAAATTGAACAAAATCTATCAACATAGCCAAAGAACTCAAATGTGTAAATAAACACTGGGGTGTCAAAGAGCTTTTCAATTAGTAGAAAATGTGGTGCTATCAGTTTTTGGAGTTTTTTTTCTGGTGGAATTGAGATTCAAGAAAAATTCTATTTGTTCAAACAGGCTTGCCTTCCCCATCTGCCCTTTAATTACCATCCTAATTAAAATTTATTAATTTAATTACTTTTCCCACTTGTCCATCCCTCAGTGCTGGCAGTCTCCATATTCTGTTTCTGGGCGCTGTTACTGCCCCTCCATTTAGTTTCTCCTAAATGCACTCCTGTGCACACGGAGTAAAAGCCTTTATATCCAGACTATTTGAAGCCACACACTTTTTAATTTTTGGCTTCATTTTATCCTGCATTTATCCATTAAGACATATTATTTCTCAGATTCAACCAGAGAGTTTTCTCTCTATGTCTACGGAAGATCCTAGTTAATATATATGTCATTTTCAATAATGTCCTTATATTTATCTTTCTGAAATACTGTTAAATAATTTGCCTTTGCCTAGAGCTTAGTTTCTCCCAAATGATTTATGGTTTTCTCTGAGGTTCCTGGATTCCAGCAGTATATAAGACATAAGAAAATATGCTCTAGAAAAAGTGGATGTGGACTTTGAGGCACAGGAATTCTTTYTATACAGAATATAAAATGAGGAGGCCTATTTATGTATTTAAACTTTTTTAGCCTCTGAAAAGTTGCTAAAGGTGCTATTAAAGATATAGAAACCTGTCTGTATGCAGGATTGCTACCTACCAGAAAGTCACACTTTTTGGACTGATTTTTTTCCTGCAAGTGCCTGAAACTCTGATCTTTAGCAAGACATCCAGTCTTTAATTCCAATGATTCTTCACCTTGCCTTGTCTCTTGTCTCTTACCTTTTCTCTTCCCTTCCCCTTCCCCTTCCCCTTCCCCTCTTTTCGTTTCCTTTCTGTCAAATAAGGTGTCAGTCCCTGCACTTGCTTTAAAGGCTGACACTGTATTTACATGAGATCAGCATATTTCCATTTATGGTGACAGTGAAATTTTCTTTATGTGTTCAAAAAATAAATTTTCATTCATTCATAAATACATTTATTTCATTTGCCATTTAGAGCACTTCAGCAGTGCTTTAGCAGTGCTAAAAATTATTCTTTCTGAGTGCTTTGCTTATGTTATTAGCTCACTAACCAATATTTATCCAAAAAACACTCTAATCAAAGAAATAACTATTATGGATTCCGAGGAGTAAATAGCCAGGGATTCAGTGCTTCACAGTTAGACTGAGACCCTCAGTTCTAACTGTCAGTAAACATGTTCTGCCTTCAGATGATCATGATTTACATAAGCACTCTCGGAGAAATATTTATTTCTGGGAATGCAGTCTTATGAGCACCCAGAAAAAAATCCTTAGCATCCTTTCTATATTGGAAATTGGAAATAGACAAAAATTGTTATACGTATTCTAAAGGAAAGTCATCCTACTTTTTGCATTGTACGATACTATTGATTCATTAATGTTGCCTCAGGAATACTCTTTACCACAGTATGTATCATGTCAAATACTTGATTCCAATACTTGTTGTTATTCCATTCTTCAGCAAGATATTAAATAAAATAAATTGCCCTTGGCACAATGACAATGAAGATAAATGTCAAAACTGCTCCATCCAAAACTAAATGAAAACTATCTAAGCATGAAAGATCACTGTATGCAATCTTTGTAGCACTAAATAATGTACTATCTAAAAATTTCAAACATCAAAATTGTAATTTTTTGCAACTTTTCTCCAATGCAAAATATGTTCCTATAAATCTAAATCTATATATAAAATAATTAAATATAATTGTAACAAAAAATCGCATTATGCTGCCTTGTTTAAGCAAAAAAAGAGCTTATTTTGGAAAAAATTTACTAAAAATAGATGAATGCAAAAAAGACATGATGTTTGATTAACACTGAAACAAAAATAACAGAAAAGAATTTAAGTGGATAAATCTTGTTGCATACATTCTCATTATCCAAAAGCTTCAAAGTATTCTTGGTATCCAAAACTTCAAATTATTCTTGGTATCCAAAACTTCTCAGCAAATATAAAACACTTTCAAAATACTTGTACCATCAAATTAGAAGAGCTTTCAGACGCCATAATAAATAGTGTTGTAAAAAAAAAAAAATTTAAATCCCTAATGGGTAAAGTTTAAAACCTGATAATAATAATAATAATAATACCAAAAAACCCACAAGATAACCCTCTGGAAAACTGATTGTTTCTATGAAGATGAAGCAATACATGAAAACCCAGCATGTACTAAAGATTACAAAGCATGTAATCTTTATCCTTTTGTATCTGTGTAGTAAGTACACTTTTATCAGATACACGAGTCCAGCGGGTAGAAGAACAGAATGTATTACCTCTGCAGTTCAAGCTTTTGAAAATCCCTGTGTTCTTCATATTTTTGCCTGTAGCCCTAATCCTTCTTTTCTTAGAGATGTCATTAAATTGCATTTCCTGTTACAATCAAAACTAAAATATCATCCCTCAAGGACTATACTCATGTCCATTTCCTATTAATGGGGGTCTGAAAAAATTTCAAAGACATACTTTAGCTTAGAAATGTTCATGTTTAAATTATATATTCTGAGTAAATATATCTGCCCATGTCTCTGCTTTGTCAATATGATCCCCTCAAAAGAAAAATATACCGGTTTCTTCATTCCAAGCAGAGTAAGTTGATAGAGTCAATTCTAAAAAAGAAGACCTGCTAAATATTAATGCAGGCAAGTAGAGATGGTAACCTAGTAATACTTGTTTGAATCAAAAAAATATGAAAAGCTAGGAAATTGTTATCTTCTATTCATCTAGGTAAACCTTTCCTTCTAGCATCAGTGTGTTTTCTGATTACGGCAAATGTAACAAGGCAAAAAATTGTTTTTTCCTATATGTGTTACAAGACTTCTCATAAAATTAAGTGTATCTGTTACCTTTAATGTTTATGCTCCATCCATGAATATTGCCCTAAATTGCTAAATTTTTTTAAACATGACGATGTTTGCTCAGAACTTATCTCAATGATCTGGAATAATGAAGGATTCCTCTTAAGTAGCTTTAGTTAAAGTTGAGTAATCTAAATCAGCTTCCCATCTGCTCATGCTTCATGCAGCAGAGCAATGTATATTCAGAAAATTCTATTTCTCACATAATAGATTTCAAACAATGAGAAAGAAATATTATTTTTTCTCAGCTCTTTTTCTACCCACACTTTACTGACATCCTCACAGGAAAAAAAAGAACTCCCAATTATTTTTTAATTCAGGAGCTATCCTACAAGGAGCCAAATACACAGTAATGACTCAATCTGCTGTTGACTAGGAAAAAACAGTAGTAGAAAGGAGAGAAGGTCTCATTTTAATGTCAGTGAATCCTTTAGCATTATACTGTCAACAGAAATTAAAAATAATATGAGAATAAATCATCTTTATACCTGTGGCACGACACACATATTTCCATCCTGTTAAGTATCCAGATTAAGTGGAACTCAAGTCCCAAGCAATTTAACTTTTTTCTGCCCTTTGTGTTGATATGTTCACACAGATAGTCATCTACTTTCATATGCATAGGGGTTAAGCCATAAATTAATTAAAAGCAAATTCAGATAATATATTAAAAGAATTTCTATGCTTGCCTGAATGACAGACTATTTTAGTCTCAAAGCTTCATTCAGCAAAACAGGTAATATTCAATGTTTGCAAATTTCAGATTTTTTTAAACCTTTCTGCAGTAACTTGATCAAAAATTTATACCCTTCAAAACTCTGACAACCAAGTATTTCCTGCTGAGTCATCCATCCAGCTGTTTCAGGTGGCCTCTTTGACATTATTCATATGTATCATAATGAGCAGAACACAGCTCTCTGAAAACCGGACAGTACATCATAAGTGTAACTTCCACATGCATTCTTGAGATCCCACCTTCTTTTCCTGTGTTCCTTGCTCCCAGTGGATTACTAAGCTAGTAATATCCACATTCCCAGCTTCATATCCCAGCTGACAAGTTCTCTCCCATTTATAGAAATGTTACCTAGGTCATGCTTCTGCCTGTCCATTTGAAAACCAGGCATAAATCTTTCCTGTCAGGTTACTGTGTGCATCAAGACCTCTAAAGATGAAGACTATGGGACATAGGGTACTCACTTCTTGTCCTCTTCAGTTCCACAGCACTGCTGCTCCCAGCAGACTGAACTGATTGCCATCACAAGGTGCCCCACAAGCCTGACGAGGGAAGGTAGGTGGCACAGAGGAAGCAGAGATGTGTGCTATGTGATGGCAATTCCTGACTGAGGAAAGATCTGGTGTGGAACCAAGCAGGTGTCTGTGGAGACCCTCCAGGTCTAGGTCCAAAGGATGCAGATCTGTTACAACTTGTCTAAGATGACATCTTTGAAGATGTCTACAGACAAGAGGAATCCCTTGATCAGAGCCCTTGGTCCATTATAGGGATTTTGAGCATATGGACATCTACTAAACAAGTAATACAAACCTTAAGCATCATGGAAACATCTTCATAGCGCTGCATTTGAATTTCTAATGTGAGCTTAGGGCCCAGCCAGGGAAAATACTCTGTTTGACCAGCTGCTCTATGGGGAAAAAAACACTTGTGAGTGTTAGTTTGGGTTGCAGTGACCAGAAGAAGATGAGATCAAGATTTGGAGAAAGGCAAAGAACAGCCTTCTGGACAGAAGATTTTGTTTTCATGTCAGCAGATTTTTACTTATTTAGAATATTGCTGGTTAATACCCTTGGAGTCTAGCGCAACAACCATCCAGAATAATTAGCTGACTTTTAAAGAAAAATAATTTTGAGCTCAGGAGAAAAGGACCCCTTCATGCAGGTAGACCAGAAATTTCTGTCAAAGGCCTGAACCATTATGCAGAGAACTTACATGATAGAAATCATACAGGAAGTGAAAACAAGGACAGCAATCCAAGAAAGACTATAAAAGTATTGCTCATTCTGTTAAGGATAAAAAGGCCAATACCTGATTAGAGCTAAAATTAGTTAGGGACATAAATGTAATAGGAAGAGTTCTTACAAGTATGCTAATATCAGAAGGAAATTCACTGAAAATACAAACTGCTGAATGGGAGAACCAATTGACTGCTAGATTATATGAAAAAGGCTGAATTATTTAATGATATTTTCACCTCAGTCAAAGCCTATGTTTTATATTCTGCACATACCTGTCTTATTTTGGATGGAGGCTTACAAGAGATCAAGAATTAGCTTAAAAATGTTGAACTTAAGTACAGGATACCAGATCAAATTGAGCATGACACCTCAAGGTGTCAGAGGTGCTGAATGTAGAGAAAACATGGCTACTATCATCTATTTAAAATCGTGGTAATCAAGAAAGGTAATCACTGAAAAAAACTGAAAAAAGACAAATATTATATTCATATTAAGACAGAAGGGAGATCAAGGGAACATTAAACAAAGCAGCCTCACCTTTTACACCAGAAAGTTCACAAATAGCATTGATCTGATCTGGAATTAATTTCTGAGCACACACAGAAAACAAGGCAATCAGGAAAAACACACAGAGATTTACCAGTAGGCAAATCATGCTCTACCTGTCTTAATGACTGCCATGATACAACACGGGATGAGGGATCTGGATTACGACATAGAATGCAAACTTGACAAATTGCTACATGATGCTAAGAAAAGTGATTGACCTAAAAATGACAAAAAATAGTGTCAGCAGGATCTAAGGAAATTTATGGATTTTGCTAGAGAAGACTCATTACACTTAGGAGGCAGAAGGGCCAAGATCTGCACTTAGGGTAGAGTAGATGCAGGCAGTGGAGAGTAACTGGAAGAGCTGCAAGGACCCAGGCTGAAAGGACTTAAGGGTGAGAGCTGACCACAAGGCCAACAATGTGCTCTTGCCCTGAGCTGGATGAACTGTGCAAAAATCTGCAGCAGAGGCTACAGGGGACCTAAAGAACGTGACTGGCATGGGGAGGGTGAGTGAGATGAGCTGCTTCTAGTCTGGCAAAGTTAAAGCTAAGGGCCATATTTGAAGAAGCAGAGATAAACACCTTGCAGCAGTAGCAAACAATATGAAAGGGATTACAGAAGGGACAGTGGCCTTGAAGAGCAAGATGGATAGACCAGGTTGTATGTATGGAAAAATATGTTCATGATGAAATACCAGGATCCATAGAAAGTGTGGATGCACCATCAGAGAAGGTTATGAAGTCAAAGCTTTGGCTGATCACCTCCAAAGCAAAACCAGAACACTTTTTAACCAGAAAGATGTCCTAACCAGACTTTTTAGCATTGCTTAGCTTCATCTGCCCTAACTGCAAACATTTGAAAATTTGAAGACAAAATGATGATATATATTTTACTCCTCGTTAATTCATATTCCGCAGGCATCAGTTCCAGGAATCTAAGATTCAGTGTGTCCCCTCCTTTTTCATGTCACAATTTAGGTCTTTTAGCTATAACTAATAATGCATTTTCAGTTCATTTGTGGCTGCATGTTTCAAATTTTTTTTTAATTTGCTTATCTTTTTGGTTTTATTTTTGAAAATATCTCCCTTTTGCTACTCTAAATTTTGTCATTGTTTGTTTACTGTATCCTTGCATACATTAAAAAAATGAAGAAATTTTAAATCCTAATTACAGACTTGTTTAAGTGTGAGGTAGGATCCTCTATAATGTCAGAAAAGTAATAATTTTGCAAAGTAAAAAAAGATAGTTATATAGTGATTTCATTCAGTTAAATTCATTCCACTCTAAACAACACATGGGTAGTTCAAAAAGAACAAAGCTATAACCAGCCAGATGGAAATACTTCTCATCCATTTACAAGATATTCTAAATTAACTTAGAAATCTCTGTTTAAACAGCCTGTAGTAAAGATGGTGTCCTTAGTTAGCTTTTGCACACAAATACAATGTATTTACTTTAACAAAAGATAAAATCAGTACAAATAACTGAACTAAAACAAGTGTGTTAACCATCCTCCAATATCTCCTGCTCAGCAAATGAAGAGGGCATATGATCAACAGAAATTAATTCCCAGCAGATTAATTAAGTTAGTTTTATAATGTCACAGTGACAACTGTGGTTTGAAAAGAGGAATGAGCTAACCAGAAGTCTCTTTTAGTAATATGAAAGCAGAGAGCATTATAGAGAAGCTGGAGAAAAAGCAAGCATTTGTTCTAGAAATAGATGAAAAACATTTTCAAAACGAAATGTACTGTCCTATTTCATCAGTAGCACCACAACTGTAAGAGTGGTAGTCACAACAGTAATAAATATTTTGCTCACTGAATTACAATAATTAGAAATGTATGCACTTCTGCAGATACAACAACTTAAAACATTTTTCTCTAGGAAAAAGACCTTATTGTACAATTATTTTTCCACAATATATTTATTGCTGCTGCAAAATCTGTTTAAATGGAAAAAAAAATAGGCAAGATCAAATAAATTTCATTGCACTCCACATTACATACAGATTTTGATTCATTTATAATCTTAGATAGTCTAGCAATTTAATTTTCAAAAGTTTTAAATCCTATTTACTGGGTCTCCTAGTAATATATTTTAGGTATTAATCTCTCTAACAAAATAAAGTGTCAAAGTCTCCACTATAAGTAATGGATTTGTCATATGCCCAATTGCTGTCAGTTTGGTGGAAATGTGTGAAAACTCCCCATTATCCAAATATAGGTAATTCAAAGGGAGTTTGTCTGATCAATGTTGGGCTCAGATTCTCAAAATCTCAGTTTCTCGATCTGATTATCCAGGTCATTTCCACTCACAACTTGCAATGCAACTATATTTGTTGGAAAAGGATATTTATTTCAGAGACAAAATCAAGGAAACAATTAAACAGATTCATATGTTTATTTTAAAGAAATATGTAATCAGCACTAATCAAAAGACAGTTGTTTTTTTTTTTAATTTGGGATTGTTTTACTTCCTGAAACGTTAATCTCTTGCTTGAAATTAGTCTTCTTAATAACTACACGTCTATTTAAATCTCAGTAGATAAACCTCAATGTACCACATTAATGAACAGGTGAATTTTTAATAATGACATAACCTCCAGAACATCATCCTTCATCTGTCTTAAAGATTTTTTTTTCTATGCTTTCCACATGAAAGCTCTTGGCTGGTTTTGCTAATTTGTTTGTGCCTCTGTAAAGTACATAGTACACATTGCAAAGGTAGAATTTTCTGCTCCCTGGTTTCAGTTTATGTAAATGGAATATGTGAGCCACAAAAGTAGCTGACACTGATCCAGAACACACGTGTAGAAGTTCATCTTCATTATACTCACCCTGACACAAATGCGTCTTCACTAGAAGGAAAATCAGCATCACTTCATTTAGCAACTTTCAATTACTATTTTTCCTTTTCTTCTCACAGCCCCTAATTCCCATAAACTTTCAGCATATGCAAAATGTTTTGAGTGAAAGAGTTCCACAGCTTCCCTCCACATTGCTTAAATAAACACTTCTGCATTATTTTTGAGCTTCCCAGTGGCTGGATTCGTTTGATGACCCCTGCTACTGCACACTCTATGCCATTCATGATCTTGTCACTCTTTCACACCTCTGTTGAGCAGAAGAATTATTACCTGCTGTCACTTCACAGACAGAATCAAATTGTATAATTTTATTTTTCTACCTTTTCTATTCATTCTCTGAAGCTTTTTCAGTTTGGTCACATTTTTTGTTTGTTTGTTGTTTGCTTGTTTGTTTTCCAGTCAAGGAACTGGGTATAGTATTTAAAAAGTTAAATATCATATTAGGCTATTGCACATATGTTGCATACAATGATGTATGCAATGTTCACTTATTCTCTCTGCTGCTTTTCTAATAAATGTTGACCGCATACTACCATTTTTTCTGTCCTCCTAAGCACAACACCAACAATTTCACAGAAACATTTAACTGGTAAATTAAGCTAAGTGAAATATACGAAATATAAAATTGTTTTATTATCACTTTATATTTATCTTCATTCAATTTAATTTTTAATTTTAATAAATTAAAATTAATTTAGTCAGTCATTTAGGACCTCTCCTATTTACCACCTTTAATAACTTAGTATGATCACCAAATTTGCCACATAATTATACACTACTTTTCCAGCATATTCACATGTTCAAATATATTTTGAGTGAGATGGATCACAGAATATGTCCCTTGGAACTTCACTCTTGGCCTCTGTCACTTGTGAAAACTGACACAAAAATCACTATTTTCTCCAATATTTTTCATCTTTTTGTGAATGTAGGAACTTTCCTCTTAGCCAGCTGCAGCTTCTTTTGTGTTTTCTCTTAGCCATCGGTGCAATTTCCTGTGGTGTTTGGTAATATTGACACCGTTAGATGTGTTCTAGCTCTTTTTAGAGAGATGTTATTAAAGTTTGAACCCTTTTGCCTCATACTGATTCAGTGGACCATACTCTTTCAATCTAAAACTGACAACATAGTTGGAATCTCACATCTCAAAAGCTACCAAAATAACTTTAAACAAAGAATTTCATTCCACAGGTATGATTTGGCTATTTCATTCCTGAGTGTCTTTAAAAATCGTAGCTTTATATCCATTGTTTTGTACCACCTCAAACTGGCAAACCATGACTTCATATGAACTCCCCCACAAAATAAAATAATGTCTGAGAACCTACAAAAGTTCTTCCATAGCACGAGCAGAGTTAAAGTGTTCTGACCATTTTGTTCCTATAGCTTCTTGTAAGTGACTCTGTTTTCCTTGATTATCTTTCAGCATTACAGATGTAATGCAGACTTCCCTCTGCTCTGCTGTAGAAACAGAATTTCTTAATTCTAGTTTCTTTCAACTATTTTAATTGAGAAATCTCTTAAGTATCTGGGAATTGATTTGATTAATGTTGCTCTGGGTTTGTTTGGGTTTTTTTTTTTTTGCTTTTTAAATTTGTATTTAGTCTTACATTTAGTCCTTACACTTCAGAAATCTTCAACAATGTGAAGGACATCTTGCCCTCAGTAGCCTCTGATACCCTGCTGATTAGCCGTGTGGTTTCCCTTTTACCCTTTCTCAAGCCTTTCTAGATAAGCAGAACGTATTTACTCTCTTCCTTCAAGAATACCTTAAATAGTCTCTATGCCATCTGCCATGAATTTACCCTATTCCTTCTAGATTCTCCTGAACAGGAGTCCTTGTTTATAATTGTCTTTTCTGAAGTTCAGCCCAACTGTGGGGAGATTTCATGGCTTCCTTGCAGATCTGCAAGGATATTGAATCTAGAGAGAGAAGTATTTTGAACAACATCCATTTGTTTCCCCTCTCATGGCATCTTCAACAGTCCAGTCCATGAAAATCATTGATTTAGTCTCAGCAGTCCTCTAAGATTCCTTCTAAGATCCAGTCTCAGTTACAGCCTCCTCCCTAGCAGGAAGCTCCTGGGCAGAGTGGTGGCTGTCCTTCCTCCACCCCTCCTTCGACAATAGCTTACCACTATCTTGTGGTCAGCTTTTATTAACAACTGCCTTGCTATGTACCCAGCACATCACTGATCAGAGGGATAAAAAAAAACAAAACCCGTCCCTTTGGGATATTTTCAACATGTGACGGTTGGGGCAGCTCTGTCAGGAGAGGGACACTTTTATATCACCCTGGTGATCACAAGGTTTTCATAATCTTTGTCTTCCACTCCGCAAAAGAGCTATTTTAACATATCCCAATTTTTCTCATGAATGATGGTGATCCTTGTCTCTTAAAAATTTCAAGGGCTGAAATTCTGTCTTGTAGATGACTCTAGAACTGTCAGCATTTTGTTTTGCACACCTCATCCTTTCAAGCCTATTGGCTGCTCCAGGTGGCTTTTCAAATGCCAGCTAACGAAAGAATGCACTATTACTCCAGAACTATTTCTGTAGGCATTTCTTATATGCATGACACATAAACCCACAAAAGGACCCATTAATTGCTGAAAAGTCATCTTAGTTGAAAAAGTTCTCCTGGTCTTGTCAGTATGCTTGGATGAATGTAATGGAAATACCACAATTTTTTTGCTGTTCAATAAGATAATATACTTATCTCTGCAGGTTTTAAACTACAAAATTTCAGTGATAATTATTTGCCAGCAATTTCTGAAATTGTGTTGAAATGCTATCTCATGGGAGTACTGCACAATATTCAGACATCATCTCAATTTATATCCAATATTGAATACTTATCTAAGGATTTAATTTAAATCTATGAAAATCAAGCAATCTGAATTTCTCCCAGTGACACTGCTAATAAAATAAGACATGATATATAACACTGTATGAGTGCGCATGCACACTGAAATTTACTTTCCAGCATGAAGTCCCAGATAAGCAGAGTGCAAATAACAGCATGTGATTAATGAGACCTGTAGTTTGCAGTGTTATCTTCCAATTACATTTGTCACTTAAATTAGGCCTACATGTTGGTATCTGTTCATAATTTTTGCATTGCTCAAATTATATAAAACCACTCCTGGGACGAAGTAATTATTTTTCATATCTCATGTATTTTTCTGAAGAAAACTGAGCATTGTTTTAGGTGGGTTTTGTGCAATAAAAATTTTACACACAACCTGATCTAGAACTCAGCATAGCAGAAAAGTATTTGCAAGTAGTAACAAATTATTCCACTGGATTTTTATTGGGCTATTTTCAAATACAGATGAATGCATTTTGTTCACAAAAATAAGAGCTTTTTCAAGTGTTATTATTAGGCAATGACGGAAGTGTTCGAATTATTATTCTGAAATTTTCTTATTGTTTCAATAATGTTGTCCCCTTCTTAAACAACTGAATACTTGTCTCATAGAAGAAGCTCTCCAATTTTAAAATATTGACTATCCAAAAAAGGAGGAAAACCAAGCCCATGCCAGTTATGTGTCCATATAATGTATTCTAATGGCACAGGAATGACATCACAGTAAGAACACTATAAGCCAAAAGCTGAATTGTGTGTGAACAAAACACAGACATCATTCTTTAACAAATACAAAGGTTTCATTTATCCATTGCACCAAAGGAAATTGACCACTAACTTTCATAAAAAGAGTCAAATCATAAGATCATCCCAATTTTTGCCAAATGAGGGAGCCTAACATAAACTTACTTAATTTTCTGATTTCCTGACAAACTTCAAAAGCTGTTTATGGCTTCAGAGTCACAAGCAAAGACAGAGGCCAGGTCTTTCACCAAAAAATACAGTAACATGAGCATCTTTTGCAGTAACAGGACTTGTGGCACTTACTTCAGCAGAGCTGGCATTTCATTCATGAGCAGGTAAGGGCGCCATGCGTGCACACACACACACAAACATACACGCATAACACTTGTTAGCACATTAGAGCAGAGCAACACATTTTTAAGACATCTGCCCTTCACAAAATTAACCCACAGATTTTTTGAAAATTATTTCCGTTGTTTAAAGGTATTTTTCTGTTAGTGAGCGCTTAAATGCTTCCATAAAGCAACGAACTGAAAAAAAAGCTATTCAGCTTTAAAAGTCAGATACATATGACAGGACTTAAGACAAATTATTTAAGTGAACTGGGAACCAAATGCATTACTTTTCTCTTTGAAGTACGCATAGGCTAATGGACTAAGAAAAAAAAAGGAAAAAAAATTATTCAAAACAGCACTAGCATGGAAATGTTTAATAACTCTACAACAAAACACTGCATTAGTTTGATAACAATGACTGTTCTTAACTACAAACTGTAGATTGTTCTAAGAAACAATCTTTTATTCTGTTGTTTTTCAAATCATGAGCAAATAGTATCAAATTCATGGTCCTGTCAGTATGTCAAAATGAACAAAATACCAAACAAAAACCTTAGCACACACACACCCCAGAAAAACCCAACCTCCCAGATGATTAAATCAGTTTTTGAGTAAAATGAGACAGCTGGTAAAAGGTCTTTGTATAATTTGGGAAACCACCATTATTTGACTACATTCATTTCATTCTTAAACATCCAAATTTTCATTTAGTAAAACTCATTGATAAAAAAAACCCTATCCCAGTATATATTTAATTTCTTCCTGTGGATAATAAAATAAACTATGTTCTGAAATTAAGAGTTAAAATACCTCCTTTTGTTTTCCATACATATATGCCTATATAAATATACTTCATCATTTTACAAATTACAGTATTTATATTAAAGCTTTCATTCAGCAAATCATTACAGCTTAACAAGAACAAACAATCCCTGTGTTTTGGTTCTGTCTTTAAATCACTTTTGGAGATAATGAAAACCAGCCAAAATGAGTGACTGCAAATAATACAAACAACACATTTATTTAGAAAAATAAACTGAAAATGTTGCTTGTCTGTTAGATTTCTCCATGAAGTATAGACAAATGGCTAGAAAAATTTTATGTCAAGTACATATTACAAATGACTTCTTTAGCAGTAACTGGGACTAAATGTGAATGTTCAACAGGAATTTTTTGATGTATAATTCAATAGATTAAATTTCTCGGCTGCTAATATGATAAAAAAAAATGGATGCTATTAAAAAAGATTATATCCCCTTTTTAAATACACCTTATCATGTTGCTGCTTTTTCATATATATACATATGTTTATATGTATGTATATGCATGTATTTATTTCATCCTAAGAAAGGACTGTAATCCTTTCTGTGAAGAGATCCCCATAGTGAAAGAGAGCATAAATGTCCTTCATCAGTTCTAACTTTTTAATTCCATTTTGAGCCTGGGCAAAGTATAGCTTGTTGTGGTCAAAAATCTCCTGGGGCCATCTGTGCAAATGGTAACACACATCATTACCCTGAATGGAAGTGACAGTGCAAATAATAGAAGTGCATCGAGATGCAATCTCTAAGAGCGGAACTTCCTCAAAGTTGGGTGGAGGACAGGAGACAGCATCCTTTTAAGTGACTTAACTTCACTTACGCCCTGTTCCTGTATGGCTTTGAATATATACAAGGGACGACAGAGGTCTTCTTCCCCACAGACAGTAACATTTCTCTGTTACAATAAATGTATCCATTTTCTGAAATTACTAAGTGCTTCCTTTTTCCTTTTGGCTACATATTAAAATATTTGTTGATGCTGGCTGTACCCATAAAAAACTCCTTGTTTGGTACTCTGGTTGCTCAGCACAGAACTCAGGTGTCAGGCTTGGAGACAGCAGTTTCTGCAACGGGGCAAAACACTGAGTTCTCTTATCCTTCTTTTCCACTGAATGGAATTTAAGGCTGTGGCTTTTGCCAGGACTCAGCTTGGAGCTGTCAGATCTGAGAAAGATGATTCAATGCAGATTACACTAGTGCTCAGTTGTGCTCTGACTTCAAGGGTTCTTCCATTCTCCACTAAGGGTCAGGTTTCCTGGTTACTTCTCAGATCTGGCCTGCAAGAAGTCACAATGATGTATCTGATATGCAAATTAATTGACGTGCCTCCAAATATAGATATTCCTTCAAGCCTGAAGGTGCTGTTAAAAAGAAAAGAAGGGTAAAGTCATAAAAAATGTTACTTTAAAAAGACAAGTTAATAAACAAAATATAATTTTTAATTATCATTTCAGTTTCCATGTAAGCAGGAGTTCAAAAAATAATGCTATTTTGAAATGATCTTTTATAGTGGCACTTTATTATGTATACAAGCCTTTTTTTTTTCTGGGGTAAATGGCTTTGACTTCAGTGGTGTCTTTGAAATCACATTATTTACATCCCCTGTGAAATCTGGACTCTAATACTTGGTCATAAATTATATAGAAAATTAACTAAGTAGAAGCTCCCCATCTGACGAATAAGTTTTCTAGTCACTAAAATATTATATATAATTCTGATTTGGGTCTTTCATATCCATTTTTGTGAAACTGTCTTAATTTTTATAAAACACTAATAATGCTGCAATCTAATGCTGAGGTTCACTGACTTACTGAGTTTTCCTAACTTTATTTATTAGGGAAGATAAAGCAGCAGTATCTAAAAAAGACACCTTAGAATACTTACTTGTTGGTAGCTAGGACACTAATTTTGGTTAAAATATTAAATTCACACCTCCTGAGGAAAAGAATAACAATTTCCTCATGCATTTTTGGCAACTTATACCTGAAGGTATAAACTTCAATGAGGAGGAAGATCACTTCTTTGCCATTAGCTTTGTGAATCTAGCCCCTCATTCACATTTCCTCATATTTCTTACTTGAACCACTTAAATTGATGAAGATTTTCACGGGATAGGACAAAAAAAAAAAAAGGAATCTGAATTTGGTGTAATATAAATTCTTTTTTGTTTTTTTCCCCAGCACTAAGTGAAAAGAAAAAATATTTAGTGAAACTTATTTAACACTCAGAATTGTTACAGTGGCCCAGTGTAACCCAATAGCCTAGCAAACATGGTAGATTTGTGATACCACTAGCTTAGCAGGAAGTTGTTTTCCTAGTCAAGTATTCAGGGTTTGACTCACATTGTTAATGAAAGAGTGTTCTAAACATCTGTTAGCAGCTTACTTTTGAACTGAAGTCAGTCTTCATATCACTAAAAAACACACAACACTTTCTCAGCTGTCACAGTTTCAGGCTTCAATTACATTTGGGCTAATGACTCCTGTATGTTATTATCTCATTTAGAATCACCAAAAAAGACAATATTATCCTTAAATGCAGCTTAATTCTTGGGAACAAGATGAATATGGTAAAACTAACATACATTTAAAATAATTACATTAATACTCACAAAAGATATAATGCAAATAGTATTTGCTGTCAGAAAACAACTTAGATTCTGAATACAGTAAAATACAATGCTGAGCACAGTAGACATGAAGAGCAATATGGTCTTTTCCCCTGAGTTGTAATTCATAAAAATAGACAATATCATGCTGTCATAGTTTAATCCCAGTCAGCAATTAAGTGATATGTTGTTGCTCAATCATTCTCTACCACACAGTGGGTTGGGGAGAACTGAGGAAAAAATTGATAAACCCCAAA
Organism: Cardinalis cardinalis; assembly: GCA_014549065.1. NCBI lineage: Eukaryota > Metazoa > Chordata > Aves > Passeriformes > Cardinalidae > Cardinalis > Cardinalis cardinalis. The sequence goes on along the minus strand of JACDOX010000228.1, from coordinate 864,862 downwards.
AAAAGTTAAATATAGTAATAATAATGATAACAACAACAACTGTAACAAAAGTTACACTAAAAAAAAGAAAAGAGAGATAAATAAACCTCAAGAAAGAAAAGGGATAGACAATTCAACGTGGCTCACCAGCTGCTGACTGATATCCAGCCTGTCCTCAAGCTGCATGATCAGCTCCCACCCAACTCCCCCAGTTTATTGGACATGAGTTTATGGTATGGAATGTGCATTTAGCCAGTTAGGGCCACCTCTCCTGGTTTGCTCTATCATGGCTTCTTATGCACTTCCTCACTGGTAAACCAGAGGAAGCTGATTTAGGGTACACACTACCGAGCAACAACAGAAACACCTGTGTGTTAATCATCATTATTCTTATTCCAAATCCAAAACGCTACTAAGAAGAAAATTAACTCTATACCAAGCAAACCCAGGATGACTGCTTACAAAACCAGGAAGTGATTTATCAAGTATACTTGAATTTCTCCATCATTTCTGCCATTGACTTGTCAACCCACACAATTCAATTCACTCCATACAACCATGTGACATCCACCCTCATTTCATCAATATTCTACCAAGGAAGAAAAGACTACCTTCTTTTCTTTATACTAACTGTGCTAAAGAGTAAAACTATGAACATATTTTGCACCTTTCCATATTAATAAAGAATATGTTCAAACTAAAAATTATGGTTAAACTTGCTCGGTGGAAAATTCATTAGGTACCAATGCCTGCATCAAAAAACCAGCTATTCCTCTTGCTACCTCCCCCAAAAATCTATATTTGCAAACCATTATTGTACACATGAAAAAGTGAGTAGCAAAAGAAAAAAGGCCAGTCACTGAAAAAAAACCACCTGCCTACTAATTACAGACTCCTATCCTGAACTGTCTAGCTTTTAATCTTATAGTCTGTACTGTTTTCGACAGCAAGGCTGTACATTCAGATATGTATATTTAATTCATCATTACAAAATAATTTTGTTACAGCATACCCTATCAATAAACTCATAATAAAACTCTGACGCTATTAAAGTCATTATTAGGGAGCTAGGGCTCAGACAAATTATAGGAAACCATTTTGTTCACTCATGTCCCTTCTCCTGTTCAGTACTTGGGCAGCATCACCATGTCAGTAGCTTCTTTCTACAGCATCATTATTAAGTCCCAAAAGCTAAAGAATCAAAGAAACCAATGCTGCTCTTCTCCCCATTATTCAAAACTAGACAACTAGACAACTCTTCTGTACTAAAAAATAAATTTTACTTTGCTGCATGTATTACCTGAAAACCATCTACGTCCTTCTGCACAGTTCTTAAAAAACTTATAGATAGTCTAGTCCCATCTGCAAGGAATCCTTCTCATCATGGCCATGACCATATTGAGTATTGGGTCTGGACAAATTGCTATGCAGAACCCTGTGAATGGAAAATGTTAAGGGACAAGGCTACTACGGGAAGCCTCCTTTCAGCCTCAGACCCATGAAACAGCTGCCCCATTCTCAGATGCAGAGAAGCCACTGCATTTATTGGTCTTTAGATAAAGTCTTTAAATAAAGACCAATAAATCCAGTTACATGATTGGAAGACATCAAGAAAATTATACAGAAGACATCACCAACTTTGAAGTGATATGTGCAGTGAGGATGTCAATAATCACAGAAAGAAGTACTTTTAGTGATGGTTTCTATACTGGGCCTCATGCCCTTTATCAAGAAAAAAGGAAAAAAACACCATAAAATGTACTTCATGTTCAATTGAGAAAGGGAGATTTACTTGATTTTTACTAAGTCATGTCATTTCTGCATCATTTTAAGTCTGGTAGAAGCACCTGAAAGACCAGCCAAAAAAAAGCTTCATGGTTTTTGCTATTTTAGCCCAGACAGTGTAATTTGGACATATGTTATTATCTGTCTTAAGTACACTGCAAGTCAGAGCACATGCCCTGTTATTAGTTGTACTCACATATTTAGGAGTACAACAAAAGTTCTTACATTTTGAAAAAAAAATTACAAAAAATCATATAGTAATAAATCTTCCTAAACATAGTGCAGATATCTTCTCAGCATTGTTTAAATACTAATGGCGTCTGTTAAGTTGTTGTAGTGGTATTGGTTGGCCAATTTGAGTTTTCCTGGCCAATGCACCAATTCATTGGTGGGTCTAGCACTGGCTAAATCCCAGTGCACCCACTAGAATATACTTATTTCCTGCTGTGATACAGGATTAGGAGGAAGGAAAAGCAGGTTCAAAACTTTAAAAGGGTATAAAGAAAAGTTTATTAACAGAACTAAAAGAATAATAAGAATCAGAAAAAATCCCTCAGAACACTTCTCCCCTGACAACCTTTTCTTTCCCACTACCAAAGTACAGAAACAATTCAGTCTTTTTATCATCTCTAGAATACTCTTTCTTTAATTCACTAAGGGAGATGAGTCCCTCTTGTCTTGTTTCATGGAGACTTCTCCAAAAGAAAATGGTTGGCTCGTGGCTTTTAAATTCCATGAACAGGAGCCACGCAGGAATCTGCAATCGTGAAGTCCCTCCCATCTTTTCACAACCTTTCCACAGCTGCATTTATGGGCCATGTCAACTTATGGTGTACTATTTTTAGGATGAGCTGTTCAAGAGCAAGGATTCTCATTATCTATCTCTAAGATCACCTTCATCTCTGGGAACACAGGTCTTCTTCTTTCCCTGGGGCCAAAGAGTCTTCATCACTCTTTCCCTCTTTCTGTTCAAACCTCTCATGGGATCACAGCTACTTCAACATCTGCTTGTTTTAGCATAGATGCCTTTGCTACAATTTGAACACTTCATCCCCCATACTTTTCAACGAGTTACAGGGAAAAAGAGCCTGATGTATCAATTATATTCTTCCCCATAGATTTACAAGAGGTTTTCAGACCAAAACTAAAGGCATCTTCTCATTCTCATTCCCATCTGGAATTTGACTTCTTCTTTACTGTCTTCAATGTCTAATGTTGCCTTCTCCATGTCTTTACTCTCCTTCTTTTCTTTCACTTAAGTAAGTATCAATGCTTTGCAAGTTTCATCAATCTGTGCAAGGAAGAGTTAAATCTCGCCCAGGCCTGTGGGTCATCCTGTGCTCCCTGCCAGGCTGGGTCGGAGCCCTTACAATGATGTATTTCAGCCCGCACTGGGTGCTGTGTCAGGGCTGGTCAAACACCATGGTCAAAGTCCGTGGCTGGCTATGGTTTTTTCTGCATTCAATTCCAGCCGCAGGGCCGCTCTCTGTGCAGGCTGCAGGGCTGCCTCTGGCCTCAGGCGCAGGATCTCATGAGCAGCAGTGCTGGGAAAGGGCACCTGGTGACAAGATGTCACCAGCCATGGCCCAGCCCTGCCTCGGCCAGGGCCCACAGCCTCCCCTCTCTCTGCCTGGCAGCCACTGGGGCCCGGCCTGACCGGGATAGGGCCTGCTGGGCTTCATGGAAAGGGCTCAGCCCTGTTATAGATGGATAATGAGATGATTGGCTCTCGCAATTAAAAGATAACTATTGTTATCTTTTAACTATTGTGTGAATATTAAGAAAAGCTTTAGTGATGTATAGCTATGTTATTGTAGCTTAGATGCACTATGTTCTCCCCATAGTTCCCTTTTCCCCCCTGTATTGTTACCATCAGACTGCCAGGGTGGTCTAGGGCAGGTAAAAATAAGGCATGCACGTGAGTCCCTTGCATGGGGTAAATTGGGAATGGACAACCTTGTTGCTGAGGGGGTGCAGCATGGCAACACCTGACCTCCAATCAAGTTACAGGAAAGGAGTTTCTTCTGATAAATGGCAAAGAAGAGCTGACTGACAGGCTTTGGGACTGGCCAGGGCTGGCTGATGCAACCCCCAGGGGTATAAAAGACTGAGCATCCATCTTGAAGATGAACCCGCCAGGTGGTATGCACACGGGGCAGTTCCCAGTGCTGCAGCTTTTTCCTTATGCAGTTCTTTTGTTGTATTTTTGTTAAGGTTTGAAAAACTTTTTTAAATTTTCAAAGTGAGCAGTTGCTTCTCACAGCCCTGTGGCAGAGCCCACCCAGCCCCATCCAGCCGAGACCAGGGAGGCCAAGCCAGGCTTGTTACCTGTTTCCATGCCTGGAGGAAAAGAGAGCATTCCCAGAGTTTGTTAATTTTAAAATGCAAATTTCACAGAGGTGGATCTAGTTTTTAGTGGGTTATTAACATAGCCAATTAAAAAGCTATGTTAAAAAGCTAGCCAGCAATTGGTTTTGCTAGGCACAGAGAAAGCTCTCAGCAGCTCTTCTCAGAAAAAATCATTTTCGTGGGTGGCTCCTATGCAAAACCAGCACAGTTGTCTGTTGTATAAACTACTTACTTATTCCTGAAAGATACAGAAATATTTAGATTCAGACAGAGACTATTTTATTTATTTTATCTTAAGCTTTTTACTCTTTTAGGTAAGATTAATTACTATGCTAAATCCCTCATTTGAAGAATTACTAAAAGCAAAGGGAAAGCTTCCCTAAAATCTTGGGAATTTTTGCTAGTTTCTACTGTCCAAGAAATCCTCATCATAATACTTGTTGAGACATCTTTTTCTGTAAAAACTAAACCACTTAAATCTAAACAACACAGGATGCTAACAAACCACCACCAAATTTTTTTTGTAATTATTCCTACTTTTTTCACCAGAAGCTTCAGAAAACATATTTATGTGTGATTTCCCATCCTGCTGTTTTAATCTATAAATAATTTATTTGTCAATGAGCAAATAAGAAATCCCAGTTGCTTATTGGAAGTTTATCTTTCCAAGCTTAGGAAGAGATTGAAAATGACATGAAAAGTGAAAATATTTACACATTACAAATGAAATGTACACATTTCCCTTTTCTTCTTTACACACTACATTAATTTATGCATTGACAGCGTGTATTAGCTTCTACAGTGGTATTCTTGTGATCTCACTAGCCACTCCTAGCAACACTTCCTTAATGAGATTATTAAGATCTTGTCAGGCCAGTTTTGCTATCTCCAGAGCTTTCCCTATTCAAAGTTCTATAAATACAATCCTGAATAGATTATGTCAGAATGTATATGATGAGAGTATTTACTAAATACAGTTTTCCAACTGAACTCCTACTGTTTAAGTAGTATATTCATAGATATTTACTATCTTTGTCTGCTTGCACAACAAAATGAAGACTACCAGAATATTGACTCTGAGATCTACTGTAATTTCTTATAGTGAGAAGCATGCAATCAATGTCAGAGGCAATGTGCCTATCAATATATGACACTCATAAAATCTCCTGCTTGTTACTGCTTGTTAGTACTGGCCACATTTATGTAGTGCTTGTCCCAGTCAAGTATCACATGGTTCAGATTGGTGAGAAGTAATATTGTAGGACCTACAATATGCAATCAAGCCTTTTCTTTGGTTTTTTGGTGTTTTTTGTTTTGTTTTGTTTTGGAGGTATTTTTTGTTGATTCCACTAGTTTCCAATATAGCTGATATCTAAGCAGCCAAAGTCACAAGGTGAGAGGTACCAGGTATCTTCATATCACAGGAGTCAGTAACTTCCACTACAGGTTTCTATGATGAATGTAAAAAATGACAAAATTCCAACCAAAAAAATGCTAATAGGGAAAAGAATGGTACTGGAAAAAGACCTAATGATGTGTCCTGGGAAAACCTGGCAGTCTTGTTCACTGGTCAGAAGCATGTCACCTTTTAAAAGAAGAACACATAAATTCTAAGTAGAGCAGTATGTACAGGATGCACAGAAAGGATAAATTAGATTTTTAGAATTCCTCAGACATATTTTTGGCAGTGACAGTACATTTCTGTTTACCATTTCAAATTTTAGAATCGTTTTCATTGGGTAATTTTTCTTTACATGAGTTTATTTTGCCTTTTTGGTTCGTTAGGTGTTAGAAAACTGTTTTGGTGGTATCATAATGTATATTTTAAGATAGAATTGGTTATGCCAAGTGTGAACACAGTCCTGGGAAGCTTATTTATTTATTTTCTCGTGACTTTTTGGATATGTTATGATACATCTTTCATGAGAAAGGAACTCACAAATATCTATGGGAGGGTTTTGATTAACTTTGTCTCTCAGATACACATTTACCAGCTCCCAGAAAATTATTGTGCTTTTTCTTTATGCTAGAGTATAAAATTTGAGCTATGCATTTCATTTCAAATTAAGAAGCTATAGCTTGTCCCAATATGTATTGGCAGACAGGCTTCCGATGTAGATTTGCTTAAAAAGCAAGTCTAATTACACATAAATGCTTGCTGATCAATTGTAGCAATAGAATATATATGTCAATATGTAAATATAAGCATTTATATGTATATTTATGCATTATTCATGTGTCTTATGTATGTGTATACATATAACATACATACAGACATATTAATTCACTTTTTCTTCTAGTCCTTTGGGCTAGATGCTGGACAAATCTTGGACAATACCCAGACGACTGCAGCCAGTAAGTCTGTAGTTCACAAGATCACATCCACAAGCTCAAGCGGCCACTACAGTTGTGCCAACAGCGGCAACTCATGTGAGAATTACATTGGGTGGATGTCTCTATGCAGAAGCACTCAAACTTCAGCTTAGTTCCATCCCTAGGAGATACATCCTAATGATAACATGGAAATTACTGTGAACTGACAAATACTTTAATGTCTGAGGTGGTTCTTCAACAGGAGATATCAATTGTTTAGCTATAAGTTCATTTAAAAAGAAAAGTACTTGAGCATTGCTTCATAAGGGGTTATGAAATAAATTATACCATGTGCTCAGTAGACAATAATCAAGCCATAAAGCAAGTCTTGCATATGAGGCACTTCACTCTGTAAAAGAAAATTTGGCTGCATTTCTGGTTTGGTTGCAGATTTTTTTGAGAACCAAGCAATAATTTTAATCACCATGCTACAAGCTAGCATTTTGTTTCACTCTGTCCTTTTCAGGCTCTACAGATTTCTGATTATTTTCAGAAGTGAATAATCTAAAATATTCAACCTACAAGCCAAAACACTCAAAAAGAATTTTGATGCTTGTTGAGGTTTGGCTGCACTTGTGAAACAAATAAACCCTGCAATGCTAGTGGTGAACAACTTGTTTCTTCAGCATCCTTCCCTGAGTATGGAGTGATGTAGATCAGTATCTCCCTAAACCTGAGGCCTACTGATGTTTTCCCAAATTAAGGCTGTGTATCTGAGATGCTCCAAGGTAATCTCCTATGGTCCAGGGAGCCCACCCATTCATTCTTACTGCATTTCTTTCAATATAAGAATTAGGTAATATCAGATACTACTTTCATATGCTCTTATTTTTTCCTGCCTTTTCATGCTGAGTCAAAGCAAATTTCCTTAATTAGTTTGAATGCATATCTTTGTCAACTAGAGGTAGAACAAAAATTAGTAAAAGAAAGAGGTGAACGTTTTATTTCTAATGATTAGTGAAATATAACTACTGAAACACTTGGGAAGTCAGTTGCAAAGTTTGTCTACATGGGCAATATCAGAGTAAGTAAATGTTGAAACAAAAAATATCAAGGATGAAGGGGGGTTGCATTTGGAATTACTGCCAAAGTATGTCACATCCAGTATCTAGTGCTGGGAAATTCCATATCAGTGCTGCAACTAATACCTCTTTAATAAATCTGAGGACCTTGCCATCTCTGCCTTCCAGTTCATGGCAGAAAGTAAAAGGATGGAAGGTGTGATATGTAAGAAAATATACCAGCACACTGTACCTCATGTAAAATTCAGATATCCTGTGGAACTTTTGAAACAGTCAGTTCCTGGAGCTGATTATACAACAGAAAACAGGATGATAATAAAAATCCCTGTGAACCTACACTCAATGAATAAAAATAAATTACTTTGGTATACAGCATAATCTACTTGACAAAGGAAAAACCTTTTATCAGTCAGGGAAAGGGACATTAAAATCATTACAACTGAAAGTTCACACAGAATAGTTAAATGCTTTAAAAGACTTTCCTCTGCTATTGTTTAAAAATTTTATGCTTCAAATTTTAGAGTTTTGAGGTTTTTGTATAATTACATGTCTTAAAGTGACCTGTGAATGGTTTGAAAATCATTCTTCCCAGAGTACATCTTCCAGTTGACAGGTGTAACCTTTTCTTATTCAGCTTGAAGCTAGGAAGGATAGATGATAAGTGAGCTGGCAGCTCTCCACCTCCTCATTTTTCAAAAAAAATAACTATATGGGTGAAAAGAGACATGTAGGACACAATGTAACTATCAATATTTCTGCCTTTTTTTTTTTTTTTTGGTGACATTTACAGATCTTTCATCTATTTCAAATTACTCAAGCAATCCATCAGGCTTGTAGGATTAGGCCTACTTTGTAAGCCAAAAGGACTTAAAAGACATCAGAAAAAAATCCATAAATTCTCTGATGCATTTTTTCTGCAATTTAACTGATGAGGGATGAAATAATTTGTGATTCTAGCTAACCACTCACTGTTCATTACCATGTGTTTTACAGGATTTATTTTTTCCTTTATCATTTGGCACAAATATTTTGCCACACAAGAAAAAAAGTATTCATTTCACTGACAGTAGATATACGGAGATTACTGAAATTGCATTATCCTCTGGGTTTCTGTGAGGTTGCTGGACACTGGGATGTTCCGTCTTTGTTTCTAGGAAGTTTTAGCTACTAGAAATTATTGAGTGGCTCACAACTGAATCATGGGCAGAAATCTTTAAACCCAGTAGAGGTCCTGAGACCAACAAAGAGAGTTTACTACATGCTTTAACAGCCCGTTGGAAGACTTCCACCCACCCAATCACAGCCCTTTTCCAGCAGGTAGAATAGTAAGGGTTCCATCAACTCTTGAGACTTTCTGCACTGTGAAATAAAAATACTAAGGCTTCTATGCATTCATTTACCAAGACTTAACCAGTTACTTTCTTGAGCTCCCAAGGAAATCACGGTTAAGGAAGAAATGGAATATAAACCACAACAGAGACTGAATATATATTTTTAGATTGGAAGGTGAAAATAATATTAGGGTATTATTTGGTATCTTCATATGCATTGTACTTTCAGCAGCAAATATGCATGAAAGAGATCAACCTGGCATGACATTTACATTGAAGACATTTGGAAGTCTCCTTATGGAAAACACTATGTATTTTCCAGGAACATTAACCTTGGAAAGAGCTCTAAGTTTTGATTACTCTACTAGAATGTACATGCTTACAGGATTATAAAAAAAAATACAGGAATTTATAACTTTTGCAAATATACAATGATTCAATGCAAACATTCCTTTTCAGGGGTCAACTTTTGTTTCAACAGCTCTTGCAAATACCAGTATGTAAAAAAAGAGATGGTCCTCTGCAGCCTCACTTAAAATCTACTTATTAGCTTACCACCACACAAACACAACAAAAGATATGAAACTGACTTAAAAAAGGATGAAATAGCAGTCTATCAGAAATATCAGTATTTACATTCTTCTTAGGCACTCAGAATTATGCCTTTTATTTTGAGCAATCCTAGAAATGAGCTTCCAGAACTGGATTATGTAAGTATGACATAACATTGTTATAGGTGTTACAGACCATGTGACAGGAGCAAAAGGGGAAGGAAAGACTCCTGAATCTATCACTTGGATAATTCCCCCTGTTCCAGTCACAATGCCCTCTGTTTTGTTTTCATGGTGGGTTTTGGTTTTTTGGGTTTTTTGTTAGTTTTTGTGTGTCCACGTGTGCATGTTGCGTATGCATGGAAGTGTGCAAATAATTGTGTTTTGGACAGCACAATGGAGAGGGGAAGTATTTAGTGGAAATTCTTACCTAGTTAGAATAGTAATGAAAAATAAAATGGCTCCATGTTTCCCCTGCAAATTCAAGGAGAGAAGGTGAAGCTTTGGCCTGATGAAACTTTCTTCACGATTAATATTGAAAAATATATTATTCCTCACTATCACTTCTCTTTAAAGTTATCTAAGAGCCTCTTAACTCTTAATGCCTCAAAGAGCATAGAAGTAAGGGCAATACAATAATTTTTTAGTTATGAAAACTGGAACAGTGGCTTTTATGTCCAATTCTTGTATTTTGTAGCCACAAACATGTCCTGGATAATAACCTGAATCATCTGTATCAATAATTGGAACAACATAGTTACTGCTTGCAAAGAAATACTGAACTTTCAAAATACATTCCCTATATAATAAAAAAGGCATCAATTTATAAGCATCAGTGAAAGTAAAGATGCTAAATTTACTTTTGTAAACTGTTTTATCTGTGCCATAGTAATTCTCCAAAAAGAAAACAAGGAAACAGAAGAACAGGAAGAAATATAGGAAATTCTTAGCATGCGAGCACATAAATCACTGCACTAACCTCAACTCTAAGTCAGCAATCAGCTGAAAGCTCAGTGATGATGTAACAAAATTTTCATGTACTGTAGCAAAAAATATAATGTACAAATGACAAGCTGACAGCTCATTTCTGAAAAGTCTTTTTCCACAACACCACCAGACTCCATTTTGAGTGAAGTCTTACCACTCCTCCCACCAACATAGAGTGTGTGCTGAACAGTAAATTGCTAGCTACATCCTTCTAAAATTTTCTATTAAAAGTCTCAGGACAACCAAAATTATTTTACTTTGAGAACCAAATTTTAGGCTATTTTAAGGAATGTCTAAACTTACTCCAGGAGAGAATGGTTGGCTCAGCTGCCTTTGTTGCTGCAATGAGAGTCAGGTAACTCCACTCATCCACAAGAGAATGTGTCTTTACTCAAAGGATTGGGGGGAGAGAAGTTAAAGAGTCAGAACACTTCACCTCCTCTGTAGCTTGGGAGAAGCCAGGTTCTGGTAGAGGACCTGAGAAGGAAGACAGAATTTGCTGAGGTTTTCACTGGCTGTTGAGAAAGAAGAACAGCTGGCACAAAGCATGACCTGGCTGGTGATCACATTTGCAAAAGCAGCAGCTCGGGGGTCTGAAGGAGATCTGATGGGAAACTCTTGCTAATGGGGAAACTTTAGGGGTGATACCCTTGGAAGTGCTTACATAACTGATGGACACACTGAAGAGGGTGTGTTTATGGAGGCTGCAAAAGAGAAATTCACCCTATCCCTCAGGCATAGGATACAGCAGATGAAAAATGGATACTCTGTCCTTTCAGCATGATTCTTGTCTTGCTTTTCCAAAATCCAACCATCATCTCAGTACTCTCTCTTTTTTAGCAGCACGTTCCTCTACCAAAATCTCAGAGCAGCCATGAGCAGCTGAAGCCGTACTGCTACATACAGAAACACAGAGCATGCTTCAGACACAGGGAGCTGTGAGTTTAAAATGCCTCCGGCAGAGGAAGCAAGTCAATTTGGATTTTTCTTATCTGTAGCAACAGAAGGCAAAAGAAAGGCAGTCTATAAACACCATCTCCTTCTCCAGCAATTTGTAAACCTAGCACATCTGTCCCATGCTTTATTTATGAGTGAATGAAAAACAATTGGATTTGTGTCAGATAGAATATCTAAATGCTGAAAGGAATGACAGATTTTGGTTTTTCATTTTGGCCATACAAATACACAGTTCATGTTTACTTTCACTATGAGTCAAAATCCACTGTCTTTCCTTAAAGTTATAATTAAAAGGATGGATAAAAACAAACCCTTTGGCCCTGCTGGCTTGCATTACTTGAAACAATGCCACCTCAGGTGGAGAAAATATTGGAAAACTAAAACTGCCACTTCTCTTTTTCTTTTTGATGACTTGGACTCTGAGACCAGTAGCGTGTTAACTATATTTCTCATGTTACTAATTTCAAGGAAAATGTCACCGTAGAGCTACAGATAGCAACCAAAACAGTGAAACTTCTATTTTGCCTGTGGGCTGAAGTCATATTATACACTAGCTAAAAAAGGGAATTACATGGTATGCAAGGATTTTCTATAGTAGAGATCAGAGGTGAATAATTCTTTCCATGTATTATTCTCCTTCCTTTACCGCAAAAATAGTTCCCATAAATAAGAAAGTTCAAAAACTGCAAATTGTTTCAGAGTTAGCTGAACACTGTACTAAGTGATAAGGACACATCAGAAGTAGCTAAAATCCATATTGTGCTTTAGAAGCTTTAATTGAAAAACGAGTCTTCTGCTGTTGAGATAGAAATTAATTTATAAATCTATGTGTAGAAGCAATTACAAATAATTTTATTTTTATTGCAGCTGTCTAATAGCGGCACTACAAAAACTAAGTTGGATGATGGTATCTCAGATAAGTTTTTTCCCTTTAAAAAATAAGCAATCAGGAAAAAGTAAGACAAAGGCTTTTGCAGAAGGATCAATATGCTCTTGATCTGGCTTAAGAAAGTACCAGAAAGTTCTCTCTCAGAAAATCACAGGATTATACAGATAAAGTCCCTTTGTTTAATAGGATTTTTAAATAAAGGCCTGTTAACTGAGATGGAATTAGAAGGAAAATCCAAGGAGGTTATTTATGTTTTCTGTATTTATAAAAATGTAATTCCTATTGTTGATTCCTACAGAAACCTGCACAATAATGATGATTAATAGAATTTTAGTTTCTCATATAATTTTCCAGCAATTAGAAAATCTATGTTAAAAAGCACGCTAAGATGACATATTCTTAGTGAATACATTTAAAATGTGTCTTGTACCCAGAAATTACACTTATTCATAAATATACTGGGTACCTTTCAGTACTTACAGAAATGCATGGGTACTTAAAAAGCTAATTTTAAACCATCAGCTAAAGTAATCATTGTTTGATTTAATGCTTTTACAATAGATTTTTTTATTTCATTCCTTCTGTCATACCTTACTAGTGATAAATTGATGGGTTTTGATGGAAGATACAGAAATAAAATTTGTATTAACTGTTTCGTGCTGAATCATTTATGCTCCATGTGATCTAGTGCAGATTGATTTCCGCCTTTCAAACAAGCCTTTAAAAAAGAAGCTCCATGAAAGGAACACTGCACTTATCTTTGGGTTGTTCTACTCTCTTCACTGTGGCGATGCCTCAGAACAGGTAGGCACCTCCCCACCTCCATAAGCTGTGCACCTGGGCTGACGGAACAGCCTGGACACAGGTGAGAGATCTGCACCAGGAAGAAACAATCTACAAGAGCTGCAGATGCAGCCCCATGGCAGGGATAGGAATGACTTGTACTGCCTCTTTGCAGGCTCCCCAGAGTGTGTCTACACCGCCACCACGGGGTGCAGACACAACAGCTTGCTGTTCCTGCCCCAAAATTTCCCTGTATCCCACCTGCCTGGCAAGTCTCCAACCCTCTCAGGGCAGGCAGGCTTACACAAGGTGCAGCAATTCAATGTGGTACACACTTTTACTTGGGAAAATCACATTCCAAAAAATTCACAGAATTGAAAATTAGAATTGTCATTTAATTTCTTCAGGTATTTTCTGGAATACTTCTATCAAGACATTACTTAAAGAAGGTGGAATTTGCTTCATGGAAAAAATGCAAATGTCCTCTCCATGGAAAGGTATATTCATAGTCTTGAAACCTTCTCAACATATTGATCCTTACTGCTATTTTTACATTACTACTTTGAAAGACTAGAAGACACTCCAATATTTCTGACTTTTTCCTAAAGACTGACACTGTTGTAAAACATTCATGTACAAATGGGTCTATCTATCTAATCTCTCTGGACTTTAATACTTCCATAGGCATTTATGGAATGGAACATTCTAACTCTTAATCTAAATTTAGGTATTTTTTCTATTCATTGACATATAATACATAGAAACTTGTCACATGTGAAGGAGGTGATTACCTCAGAATGAATTGTTCCAGTTATGCAAACTCATGTAAATTTAGGCAATGATAGAAGTAGACTAAATTTCTCTCAACAAATGGAAGGTTTTCTTTTTATTTTGTGAGACATCTGAATTGCTAGCAGTCCCCTCTTCAATTTTTCCTCCATACTAATTGTGCTTTCTGCATGGCTGCCCAGCCCTTTGCTCTTACACTGCGCGATGCCTGTTGGCTGTTCTAACAAAGCTTCAACAAGGAGAGCACCTTCCCTACCCATCACATGCATGCACCTTCTTCCCACACGTTTACATCACTAATGACTTACAAAATTAAAATATTCACTGGTTACACAGCCAAAAATTCACCTCTGTTTTCTGTCAGTTTCCTCTTTGTTATGAATTCTCATGGATCTTTGGAAAAATCATTGAAACTCTCATCTAGCCTCTTTCTGCAGTTCCTGATGATTTCCTCAGTCAATGTTGACCCAGTATGGGGTCAGCTGATTTGCACTGAGAAACATCTTTTATTTAACCCTGTAACATCTACTAGAGTTGCTGAAAATACTATGGTTTTCTAAAGCACAAGCATTAGAATACAATGAATTTACAGAGCTTCTCACGGCTCAGTTCAACCTCAATGCAAAAATAGATTTGTAGAAGAAAATTAGTTAAATAGTTTGTTTTCCTCTTTGATAAATTACATGCCCTGCTTCAATTTAAATAATAGAAAGAAAAAGAGATATTGCTATGTCCAAGAAACATTCCTATAGAATATGGAATTTATAGACATATTTCACACTTAAAACAAATCCACTTATAAAAGTACTTTGAAATTGTATTTCCAAGTCTTAGTGTTTTTTTTTCCCTATTACTTTTCTAAAATCCAAGGTTAATTAACAATAACAATGCAATTTGACCCTGCTGTCAGGTGTCACAGCATTAATTATTACAGAAAATACAAAAAACAGTGATACACAAATCCTAATGCACAGGAGAGTTATTCATTAATTTTAAGAAGGTTTAGCAAGGAAGCCTAGGTTGAACATAAAAACTAAGATGAGATTTTAATGTCTTTACATCATTAACTATTTTAGGATGTATTTCAAACTCATAAAGCTCTCATTTTGTACCCATGGCAGAAATCACATAGCAGGCCAGAACTTTCTAAATAATGAATTTAATAATTTATTTATAAGATATCTAAATGCAAATAGCTGCAAAAGATTGAAAAAGGTGCTCTCATAACCCAGGGTTTAGTTAGGAAATGCTTATACTACTTAAAATTTCAATGTTTTAAACTTACATTCTATAGCTTTATCTATCCTACAGAGATTAATTGTAACATTTCACAGTTACTATTAGGAGGTATATTTTCTTTAACCCCCACTTAATTTCAACAAAACCTGTTCAATGCACAGCTAACTGTTACATTGATTCATTTTAAAGGTAATATGAAGATAATGTAAGGCTCTTCAAAGCAATCAGTAAAATTATTATATTTACTTAAGTTGTCCACCTGATTGAATGCCAAAAAAATCCACTAGTCATCTTCAGACTTTCTGATAATCTTATTTCTGTCTAGACACTATGATTTTTGAAATGTCTGTAAAATACAAACTTCAACAAAGGTGCAACTGACATGTATAAGCATAAAAATTGGTAGATCACACAAGATTTGTATGAAAAATCTGAAACCATCTGAAAAAATACATGATCATACTAACATACCTCTAGTCATCTTTAAATGTTATCATGTGTGACCATCAGTATAGAAACTGCAAAAAAAAGAAGTGTTTCTCTTCATGTTTGACCTTAACCATTCACATTTTATTATCAGGTATTTTCTTAAACAATTTTATTTATTTAAGTATTATTATCCAATTCTGATCATGACCATAGGTCTAAAATTGGTTTGTACTTCTCCCAAATGCCTGCTTTTTATACAGCTCGTGACTTAATAGACCATGAACTCTGAAAGATGTTCTGGCTTACAAACCACACATTTCTGTCTTCATTAGAGACACACAGAGAACAGATAACATGCCATTTTTAACTAGCCCTCAGCTGAAAATTAATACTTAATTTCAAACTATATTCTCAGTAATTGAAATTCTAAAAGTTTCTTCTCCAACAAATGTCTCCGTAAGAACTCAGAAATGTGTACTGTCTGAAGTTCATTTCTGCTCCAGAATTAATTTCCTCCTGTAACCAGACTTGTTCTTAAATTCATCATCATTAACACACCAAACTACTTATACTGCTTTCTACCTGACCCATATGGTTCCCAAGAGAAAGGAAACCTGGGAACTTTTCCCATTCTTATTGGTGATCCTGAAATAGAAAAATGCTAAATTATTTTCCAATAATCCCTCATATCTCAGAAATGCAAAAAATACACCCTACAACTCATTCTGAAGGAAACTGCAAGACAAGCTTCTTGTTCAGGATCTGAGTACAGTCTGAGAGGTTTCTGTGCCTCAAAGAGTCAAATGCCACAGCCATGAAGATGTTCCACCACTATTTTCACAGTGATTTCTAACAAAAAGTATTTATGGCAAAATTCTCTGTTGAACTTGCCATGTTGAGCTTGCCAGCACTCGCCTGTAGACAGAAATCTCAGATGCCCTTTTGATTTTAAGAGCATTCACCAGAGATATGAGCTGCAGAACCAGCCCCAATGGTACTGATTTATCCTGTCTGCTTGGAGGACCTTCTGGGAGCAAACTGGATTTTTATAATCTGTAAACTTTATATAACCTCATTTTGCTGTGACATCAACTGTTGTTCCTCTGATCACCATCTTCTCCAAATCTCAGTGTTCCAGTGAGCCAGGACAGCAAAGAAGCAAACACACAGTGAGGTGATCAGAATAGAACTTTTACTATTAAATCATATGCACGATATGAGAACTGTAGTCTGTAATATTACTATCAGAGAAAAAATAGAATGCCCTCCACAGCAAAGTGAAATGCTTGGACATTCAAAATCACAAAACAAAGCTGCCTTTTGTGGAGTGGGGGAAATTGTAACTTCTGGGAAACTAAAACATAACAGAAGATGGAGAAAAAGCCTGCTTGGGCCAAACTGTACTTTGATTTGCATGATAAAGAATGCAAATAGGACAGAATTTAATCTGATTGTACATGTAAAAATATATGTTTAAACCAATCAAAACAATTCCAAACAAGAGTTCTCATGGGTGAATATTTCTAAAGAAAAAGCATTATGCATACCAAACTAAAATTCCTAAGACAAGATAATACACAGAAAATACCATATTTATCAGGATTTTATTTTGCGTTTATAGGTGAGTATAATCAGCCAACTGAAAGTATGATCTCTGTTATGTATATTCCATGCAAAGCAATTTCAACTAGACTATTCCAAATATACAAGAAAAGCAATCCAGTAAATCTAAACAGCAAGAACACTGCCCTGTCAAAGTGAAATAGGGCAAAACAAAATAGGAAATAATAACTTTGGTTTGGTTCCTAGACATATCTGAAGTTTGCCAGTAGTTATTATAATTTCAGATAGTGATGTGGTACAAATCCACTAATTTATCTTTGAAGGCTCATTTGAAGTTCACCTAGCCCTATGTTACAGGCCACAAACAAACCTGGTAACACAGATGCCCAGAAAAAAAATCACAAGTACAAAACTATAACTTATTACCTTTAAATGTCTATTTTTAGTGACTATTGAATACCAGAGATGTCTTTACTCAATGAAAGCTGCAGCTTACAACCTAATGTGTTTTGGGCTTTGTAGATAGGCAAAAGACATTTGCAGGGCTGAGCCACTTTGCCTTACTGACATTCACAGTTGGCTGGGATTCAGAAACAAACATTCCTGTAAATAATTTCTCTATGAATACAGATTTTCATAGTAAAAACTGATCAGATCAAATCCACTTGAAGAGCTTGCCCTTTTTTTGTTTCTTTAATCCATCCAGAGAATGTGCATAGAAGAGAAAGGAAAGGGAGAGACCTCAGAGATTTTAAATATCAAAATATCCTTCTAGTAGTGAGAAAAGCAATGTTTCTTTCCCTCCTGTGATTGGATTTTAACCCTACTGTCTACTTAGAAGACAAACATGATTCCAAATTACTGTATGAGATTTTTCCCCATTGCTTTTGGTGAAACTATGCAACTTTTTCAGATAATAATGCACATGTCATTGTCAAAGAGACAGTATGATTGCCATTAATTACTTACTACAGACACAGGGAGCATCCTGATGAAAAAGGATTGTAAACAAAGAAACCCATTTTACGCTGAAACAGTCTCGTTCTCTCATTTCTATCCTAATACTGTTTTATCCAAAAGGATTTTTACAGCTACCCAAAGGCACTAAGCAGAGAAATTATAAGCAAAAATGCTTTCTCAGGACCTGACATGGGATGCAGTTTTCAGGTGGATTTGCCAGCATACTTCCTAAGCAGAATGTGCTTCAGACTCAAAAACTCTTTCAGTTTCCAGTGTTGGGTTTCAGTAGAGATCCTAGACTATGGTAATATTTGAAAAAAGCAATTTGGTTCTTCTGGAACAAAATGAAAATTATTTTAACACGTCTGCCCTTCCTCAGAATGTATGTCCAGGCCTCCTCCACACTCAGTGCTATTTGGTGGCTTCCTACAAGTTAACAATCCTCAAAAAATAATTTCTTCATCTTTTCTTTTACTAAATAATTGTCTCTTTCTTAATATCTGCCAGTGGCATAATGCTCTGTCTGTTTAAAAATTTTCATTCCACATCCCCAAACATCTTGCTCTGCAGTACACTTTGCTCTCCTCCCAAAAACCTGCCCCCATAACCTGCTGTACCTGCAGGACCTAATATGATGCAAAATATATGAAAAATATATGCCCAAAAATATATGAAAGGACAGACAGAGTAGTTATGCCAGCTGTCACACAGACACACATCCTAACAGAGTCACTGCAATTTACCTCATGAAGTGAAAGAGCAAAAACAGAAGTCTCATCATGGAGTCAAGCCAAAGTCATCATATCATTGACTCCCCAGTTTGTATTCTTATTGACTACTTCAACTGGTAATTTCTTGAGTATTTGCAAGGCTGTAAGGCTTGCAAGTAAGGCTGGTATTTCTTGTAAATGCCTTTTTGTTACACAGCAATATAAGAAAGCAGGCAGTGTTTCCTGGGATCTACTGATGACTAATAACTAACTAGCTAGCTAACTAGTTATCATAACTACTACTATAGTTATTACAGATATTATAACTGCACATAATTATTACTATAAATAACTTTAGATCTAGCCAGGTAGACAGGAGCTACAGAAAAGGCTGGATAATGTTTTCCTCAAGTGCTTCTCTGGATAAATTTTCCAGGTAACTGAATGCCTGAAGAGACAATCTAGATTAGGGAAGCAATCTAGATTAGGTTTAATGTCAATCAAGTTACTGCAGTAAGAGACTTGGGAAGCAATTGAGTGCTCTAATTCCACATAATTTCCACCTATTTGCTTTCATCTGTACATGTAAAGTGCCTGAGCTGCTGTCCATAGTAATTTAATCACCACTATTCCCAACCTTTCATCTAGCCTGAACATTTTATGAGCTAGCTATGGGATTATTTTATGCAGTTGTGATTTTCTCTCTCTGCAAGGCAAATGAAAGTGCAAAGTAAATGAATACTTTCATGAAAAACTATTCTACAAGATCTGCTGCTATTTCAGAAATTACAGTAATTTTCATCCCTCAAAAGAACAAACTGCATCATGGGTTGCTTTATTGCAGGTGATATTCAAGACAACAATGTCTAACACTGATGCTGGAATATAGTGGTAATATTTGCAGGGTGATTCTAAGTGTGAAACACTTTTGAGAAATGTTGAGTGTCTACTGAGAAAAATGGACTTAGAGGTAACTAACAGTAAGGTAACTTTATCTTTTCCAAAAGTTTCCAACTGTGGTGCAAGCAAAACTCAGTTTGGAGTTTTTTCTTTCTTTTTTTTTTTAGCAACATCTTGCTCAAACTTTTTGTAGTAATATGACAAAGTTATCCTCCGTGTAACTTTTGTTAGTAAATTCAAAAAAGGAAATAAATCTCTTAGGCAAAAAAAGTAACTCATAACAAAGCATCCTTTTTTGACCAAGTTATTTCTGCATGGAACTTGTTTCTCAAAGACCACCACATCCAGTCACTTATTCTGCATACTACTTAATTAATTCAGTGGGCCAGAGCATCTTTGGACAGTACACTGGCAATATCAATGAATATTGGATCAACACAAGACACATTCTTGTGTTCAGGACTGGAAAGACAGGAATGATTGAGCATAAACACATTAGTATGGGAAAAGGGAAGCTAATAGTGTCACTAATTAAAATCAATGAAAATCCTAAATGCCTTTATTTTCTCCAACTGTAAACAACAATGATATATGGTACGCAGCAACACAGTGTTTTCATTTCAGTTCACAAAGCAACACAAGAATATATGTAGTGGTGGAAAGACTGAATAAAAACTGTGGAAAGTGCTCAGTGAACAGCCTGAATGGACAGACTCACATACTTAGAGCAGATATCCCTAGAGGAGGAGAAAAATGGTGCTAAACATGACTTCAGACAATACTCAGTGTTAAGACAGTAAGACTGAAGCAGAGTTTACAAATTTATGAGGAAAATTCAGACTCACAGAAACATGCACTTCATGATTTTGCCACTTTTCAACGAATTCAAGAAAATTAAGACCAAACTACCCAGAACCACTGCATATATGGAAGAATTCTAATATAGATTTCTACAGCTATTGCTAAGTCTGAAATAGCCCATGGCATACACATGCATAAAAACCTACCTTTCACATTACATTAACCTCTGAGCAAAAGCAGTTGTAATACATGGTTTAGAAAATACATAGCAATAATCTCAAACATATCTTCTGGAGAGAATTTCACTATTAAACTAGACATTGTTATTAATATCTGCCTATTAGTGAAGCTCCACATGTTGAGGGATGCTGAAACAGGCAGCAACTTTCTGAGCCAATTTTTATTAGATCATTTTAGTCATCTCCAATCAGCTCCTTGAGACAAAAAGATCAGAGAAAAAATGGAAGGAACAGGTGGAGTCCAGCCATATCAGAGCAGACTTTAGAGCTAGGCCAGGTTGATTTAGGCCTTGTCCCAAAGAATCTTTCTAGGGACTCTGCATGTTTCTATGGCATGCTGAGCCTCTGCCTTCAGCACTTACTGGCTCTCAACATAAGAAATGTTCATAAATAACACTGTTTTCTGATGCTTGAATGCATAACTGTAAAAAATTCTCAAATTCTGGGAGTGTTCAAGACTGGGTTAAATGGGGCTTCAAGCAATCTGGTCTAATGGAAGTTAAATTTTTCAGGCATATAGGAATTTAATACATAAAATGAAAATATCTAAGAAATATCTACCAGTTTGTATTAGGAAGCAATACCAGTTAGATGGTATCTCCTCCCCTGTTTCTTTTAATATGACAGGAAAATATATTAAAAAACCCCTTAAACCCAGAAAAAACCCTAAAAATAAATACAAAAAAAATCAATTACCATAATAAAATTTACACAACAACTATGAATATCAAGGATAATTCCACTAATGGAAGTTAAGTTTTAGTATCCAGAATAGTACAGGCCTTGTTAATTTACAAATTTGCATGAGCACTACACTGCTTGGAAAATTGCATGTCCTGAAACAATGAGTATGGTCCAGAACAGCATATGTGAGTAACTGCAAATTTACTTTGCAAGAAAAGCATTTTTATACAGCAATACAATAAAGTTTATGAATTTATCAAAAATTATATCATCTTTTCAGGTGGACTGGAATGAATTTTATTTATTTATTCTTGGGGTTAATCCTAGGAACTTCTGCAGTGCAAATCTCCCCTCTTGATCACTGCAAATCTGAGTGTGTTCCTGGAGAGGGACAGAGCCTGGTTTAATTCTGGAGGATAATCTGTCACAGACTTGTCACAGCATGTTTTGTCAGCACCTCATGCTCCTGCTGCCAAAGGCCAGACCCTGGAAGAGCTCTCCACCACTGCCCAGCAACTGCAGCAGAGGTGAAGCACCTTTCTGTGACTCTTCAAGATGCTTGCAAACTTACACATTTCAAACTCAGAAACTATGCTACAGGATTGCTCCTGAGTTACTAGCACAATTTTCTGTAAAGTGGAATATCTGGTTTGCTCTGCCAGCTCTGTCTAGGAGGTCTCTTTTTAAAGAGACAAACAGTTGAAATTTTATTATGCAGATTTCAAACATGTTGTTTCAAGTATTTTGAAATACCTGTCATTTGAATGTAGCTGGTTTCAATAAATACTTAATTATTACTTAATTCCTTAAAAATCTTCTTTCCCTGTTCCTCAATTACACGATTAGGCCCTCTTTTCCTAACTATAACATAAGCTGTTCCAGACAGACCCTATAATATGAACACCACCATTTTCAATAGTTGACCAAATGTAATAACAGTTCTTAAGAAACAATATTTTATAACTCTGCACAGAGCTGACTTCCGTAACAGACAGTAAAAAACCTCTTTTTGTTCTCCTGTGAATTAACCTTTTTAAAGAAAATAAAATTTTTATTTTCTTTTAAAGAAGAAGATTTCTTTTTTAATTTTTGTGAGTGTACACCTAAGTTGTCATTCATCTTCACCTTAACTTTAGAAATGCAATTTTGCATTATCTTACCCAACTCAATGTGAAATTTTACTTAACAACATTTCACATAAATTTTAATAGTGGGTTTATGTTAAACCTTTAAAATTTCAGAAAAAACAGGCATTAAAATGTACTTAAAAGCAATGCCCTTTTAAACTATTCCAGGTGACTAATTGAGAGGTGGTACCCAAACCTGAGGAAATCTGCAGTAATTAATGTTCCAGAGCTCAGAGAAAATTTTTCATTGAAGTGTAAGACATCTAAGGATGACTTACATTGTGGGAATGTTGAATAATAATTTCAAAGCTGTAATTTGGACCAAACACCCTATTTGTATAAATGGTTGTACTTACACTGGTGAAATCTGTCTATTTCTGCAGGTGCTGAATTTGGCTATGGGTCTATAACCAACCAGACTCCACAGCCACACTTTAACAGAGAAAAGCAACAAGCAGAAAACTACTGCAGATGCTACAGGGTTTTCGCAATGAAACAGAGCACTAACTTCTCTTTTTGAAGTGCAGTGTGAGATTATAGAACAGAGCAGCAAAACTATTTGTGGCTTTAAACCTTCAACAACATTTACAGCAGATCACCGTGAATGTGAAATATTATCATGTCACAGATGAGCGCATGGATTTCAAGTTGAAAATATGAGAAAATCAAATTACATTTTTCTGTGATTTGTGGTGGATCAGTTGCAATTCCATTTTGTTGGACATTTAACTGAATCATGAAATATTTGGTAAAAATGCGTGAAACTGTGGATTCATTTATCAGCCTCCAGATCAGTCCAATACTTTTACAGATTGCTACATAACAAATTCCAGCAAAACAAAACTTCCCTTACGCCAATTAAATGAAATGCAACAAAAACAATAACACCACCCTGACCCCCACCAAAACCCAACAAGCAAAACACCAAACCAAATAACAACATTGTGTTTGTAATATTTGCAGCTGATTTACCATTAGGTTTCAACTACATCTAAAATATAGAAGCTGTCACTACCTATGAGTATTTGCACTATGAAATCATAAATCCAAAGTAAAAAAGGAAACACTAATACTTCCTATTCTTTTCTTTCAAGAGGTAATTTTGGGGGAACAAATAAACCAGTGAATGGTATCCCAAGAATAAATTTCTAGGGTAAATTTTTTATTTCTGGAAAAGCAGTATGATGATTTTGTTATCTTTGAAGAAAACAATGGTAACAAAATGTGCCTATACTGAATGAAATTTTATATATACTGTCCAAATGAAATTTGATATGTACTGTCCTATTTGTACCATAGAAAATGCTTGGAATTTTTAGAAGTATTGATTGATTGAAAAGATAAAATTAATGGTATGCAATTTTGAGCAATTAAAGCAAAAAGGGATAGAATAACAATTGAAAATTATCAAAATCTTTGGGGCCTTCAAAACTCTCACAGGTGAGAAAGACCAAGTGAGGATCACCTCCCCAAGGCAACTGGGACTTCAGTATCATCACAAAAAGAATAGCACAGAGTTGATGCACACTCATCCGGCATTTTTGGCTTTATTTAATCTAAAATGGGAAAGAGCAGGAGAATTTCATTTCCTGTACTTTCAGGCTTTGGAGGATTCAATTCATACATCCTGTTTCTCTGAATGTTTCAATGACCAAAACTGCACTTTTCCTGGTCTAATGAAAATCAGAAATATCAGTTCAGCTAAATTACACCTTTGGTTATCTGGTATATGTGGTTTAGCACTTAGACCAGTCCTGGAAGTGGCTTTCAAACTTAGTGCAAGTCTAAACAGCAAATCAGACTGGTAGTTCCAGTTAAGCTCATATAATGTGCTCCTTCTACTAAAGAGTTTTTGAACTATCATGGAATTGTCCAGGTTTCATTTTACCTGGGATTTCTACTGCTAACTAATGCACAGATCTGTGGCTATGTATGAACCTCAGAATCCATATTATGTTTTTATGCAACTGATGACTGCCACCGGAAAGAATCCTTGAATCAATGCCTCAAGTTGAAGTTATAGATAGATATATGACTTTTTTGAGTGCTTACCTTTGTGCTAAATTATTATAGTGTGATTTAAGTGGCAAAAGACTTGGATACAGCAAGGACTGTTTTAAGTCTGATCAGAAATATTATCTGGGAAAAATCACTTCATGTCTTCTCGCCACACGCAGTTGGGTACATGGCCTGGAATACATCCAATGGCCACCTGATGACCTCTGCTAGTAAGTATCAGTATTAAATACATTATTTACTGCAGCCATCGGTAAGAGCTTCCTAGAAGTAATCCTGTAGTAAGTCTCCCAGCACCAGAGGCTTGCTCTGCCTCACTACAATGTGTAAGCAGCTAGCTTCTCTGAAGTTCTTTGAAAACAGTCTTTTTCAATCTGGAGTTATGAAAAGTACCTATAAAATTACTTCCATAACCTTAATAACCTGGCACATGCTGAATGACGCATGCAAGTGCTGTGAAGCAGGCCCTCATCAACCTCAGGAGCTTCAAACAAGGCCAGGTGCAGGGGGGTTCTGCACCTGAGCTGGGGCAAGCCTTGGCATCAACACAGCCTGGGGAGTGAACAGAGGGAGAACAGCCCTGCCAAGAGATATTTTGGGTGCTGGTGGATGAGAGGTTAGACAGGTGCCGCCCAGAAAGCCAATTATCCTGGGCTGCACCCAAGGCAGGGTGGGCAAGGGAGGGGATTCTGCCCCTCTGCTGTGGTGAGACCCCTCCTGGAACCCTGCATCCAACTCTGGGGTCCCAGCACAGGAAAGACATGGACCTACCTGTTGGAGTGAGTTCAGAGGAGGGACACAAAAGTTGTTGGAGGGCTGGAGAACCTCTCCTATGAAGAAAGCCTGAGAGATTAGGGATTATTCAGCCTGGACAAAAGAGTAAAGGGAGACTTCATGGCAGCATTTCAATACTTTAAAAGAGGGCTTACAAAAACAAATGGGGACAGACTTTTTAATAGGGCCTGCATTTGTAAGGAGTATTGGTTTTAAACAAAAAGAGCGTAGATTCAGGCTACATATAAGGAAGCTTTTTTATCATAAGGGTAGTGAAAAAATGGAGCAACTATTTGAGCAACCAGATGTAGCTGAATCCACCCCTGCTCATGGCAGGGGCTTGGAATAGACGACCTTTAAAAGTTCCTTCTAGCCCAAACTATTCTCTGGTTTGATAATATGACTGATACACTGCAAAATATTAAGAGACAGATTCAACATGTTTCAATATTGCCATTTTACATCTTAATGTGGTAGTGAGTAGAAGAAGAAATGTTAGGGACATTAGATATCACCTGCACAGATTGTTTTAGCTGAAGCAGTAAGATATGCCAATCTCTCTTTTCCTTCTTCTTGTCCCTTTGTGTTTTTCATCAACTGTCTTGCCCAGTAGCTACTACATAAATGTATGATTCTAAAAATTCTTTCTGACATCTGTTTCTAATTCATCTTTGTTCATGCCCTTTTCAAGCTCCATATCCTATCATCAGTACATTGGGCCCAATTCACCCCTGATGCAATAACCTAGGCACTGGCTCTAGGGATAGTTTTAGTCTTGTCTATTCAGAGGGTTAATTTCTGTCTAAGCTGGTTAAAATGATATTTCAATGCAATTCCCTTTTAACTGTCATGTTCTATATAAGATGCATGTGTATTTCTGTAATTTCATTTACTCACAGGACCACTTTTATGGCTTTTGTAAAATGTTATCTACTTCATGCTGCATTTCTTCTATTTGAAATTCCAGCAATGCTCTTAGCTTTCTTGTGGTTATGCTAATCATAGAAGTTCAAAAGAAAACTTCCTGTTTAGTCAAAGGACTTTCAGACATTATGAAAATTAAAAAAAAAAAATAGCACACACACTGAGATACAGAACTAAAGCAAATGTCCTCTGCCCATTCCTTGCATATTCAATAGAAAACCAACGAATGTTAAATGTTTTATCATTTCATGTCACATGCCTCTCAGGAAAGAAATTTCGTTAAGAGATCACTTAGAGATTACCTTTAAACATAATCTGAGAGGGAATGTCAGATAGTGGTGATGAAATTAGAATATTTTCTGGGTTAGCTTGTTATTCTTACATTCTCCTTTCATTCTTTTTTCTTCACCTCTACTTCACCCTCTGCTTTCCATTTCAGTGTGGTACTTCCTTTCACGGCCTCTTAATCCTGTTTATCCATCTTCTCCAAAGTTCTCCCCTTTTCAGCCCTGCAATGGCATGGCTGGCTTTGACAATGGCATTTGTAACCAAAAATCATGTGTTCTGCTTGCTTATATTCACTGCCGTTTGTAAGATTCCTCTGAAGATATGTAAAGCTGACTTCAGATCCCTTATTTAGAAAATGAAGAGGCAGATCTGGTTCTATCACAGGTAAGAGATTATACAGTATATAATTTCATAATCAAACCAAAGTTTTCTGAAAAATTAGTTCCTGTCCTGTGATCCTCCTATTTAGTCCTTTCAACATAAAAGAAATCGGAATTGTTCTTATAACATAGAATAAAATAAACGTGAAATTGAAATGTGAAGAAAATTTTCCTTTGATTTTGTTCATGTAATGTATTATGAAAACAGACCACAGCATGTGCCACTGCCTTCAGGCTTCAGCTTCAAGCTGTGGATACATTTGAGAACTTGGGCCACGAGAAGAAAAGCCAGGTACACAAGGTAGGGCAGCCCCTTCCAATTTCCATGTTGCACCAAGCCATAAAGATGGCATCAAGCTCATATTAATGAGAGTGCCCTTTTTTGCCATCATACAAGTACCTAAGAAAATCTCAGTGGGAAGAAATGGTGAACATGCATTGCACTCCAGCTGCTGTGACTTTCACCTAGGCCAGGCTTGGGCACCAGATCAACTCCACCAAGCTAGTGCCAGGCTTGTGAACATGCGTCACTTGGTAGGCTGACCTCAGCCATGTGCCCACCTCACCAGGTGCCCACCAAGTCAAACTCTTGCTCTTGTCCTCAAGTGGATGGGGGGACAAAATATGACAAAATGCTAATGGCATAAAGAGGTAAGGACAAGGAGGTCCTTCATCTATTACCATCACAGGCTCAAAATTGAAAAATTTTGAGACTTGAAATTGAAAAATTTTTCAGACTTGTAAAATTTGACTACTGCCAGTCAAAGGCCAGAGYGGACTAATGGGAAATAAGGATAATAAATTATCACAGATGTGCATCAACATGGTTGACAGCTCAGCTTAGGTCAGCAGCAGATCCATCTTTGAGAAAATAACTTTGTCTGATGTGGAGACAACTTCTGGCATCTTTTCAGAGATGTCACCCCCACAGCCCCCACCCCTTTGCCATGTAAACTGGACATATGGAGTTATCCAGCCCATCTAAATTTGGGACCCTAGGAAATTGGAGAGTTCCCTATTCCAAGTCTGTACCAAAAACTACATATCCCTGGCAAAAGCAAAGAGCATAGCAATGTCCTTAATTGGTCTTCTATTTCCATGCACCAGTTTCTATAAAATGAAAATGTAGGACAGGTCATAGGTCATAGTTGACCATGTATGGTTGTATCAACACAATGAGGAGACCATCTTCTACCACACAGCAAAGCTCACAAGGTAAATAAGAGAAAAAACAAATCATAGAATTCCAGAATGGTTTGTGTTGTAAGGTTATCTACTTCTAAGATTATCTACTTCTAAGATTATCTACTTCAAAGATTATCTACTTCTAAGTCCCCTGCCATGGACAGGGACACCTCCTACTAGACCAGGTTGCTGAGAGCCCCATGCAACTTGGTCTTGAACACTTCTGAAAATGGGGCATCCACAACTTCTCTGGGAAACCTGTTCCAGTGCCTCACCAACCTCACAGCAAAGAATTTCTTCCTAATATCTAATTTAAACCTACTATCCTTCACTCTAAAGTCATTCCCTTTTGTCTTGTAATAAGCCTTTCTCCAGGTTTCTTATAGGCTCCCTTTAGGAACAGTAAGGCTGGAATTAAGAAGCCTGCTCTTCTCCAAACTGAACAATCCCAATTCTCTCAGTCTTTCCTCTTAGCAGAGGTGCTCCATCCTATTAATCACCTCGGTGATTAGTCCACCCTGTTCTGGACTTACTCCAAAAGGTCAATTCCTGCGCTGGGCACCCTAGAGCTGGATGCAGGGTTCCAGGTGGAGTCTCACCGGGGCAGAGCAGAGCAGAGGGGCAGAATCCCCTCCCTCACCCTGCTGCCCACGCTGCTTTGGTTGCAGGACACGTTTGGCTTTCTGGGCCGGGAGTGCCCATGGCTGGGTCATGTCCAGCCTCTCACCCACCAGACCCCCAAGCCCTTCTGGGCAGGGCTGCTCTTCTCCCTCCATCCCCCAGCCTGGACTGATAACAGAGGTTGTCCCAGCCCAGGTGCAGCATCTTGCACTTGGTCTTATTAAATCTCATGACATTCCCATGGTCCACTACTCAAGTTTGTCCATCTCTCTGGATGGCATCCCATCGTTTAGGAGTGTTACTGCACCACTCAGTTTGGTGTCATCTGCAAATTTGCTGAGGGTGCACTCAATCCTTTTGTCTATGTCATTGATATTAAATAATACTGGTCCCAGCACAGACCCCTGAGGGGACCACTTGCTACTGACATCCTCTGGGACTCTCAGCCATTCACCACACCCTCTGGATGTAACCCTCCAACACATTCTTGTCCATCTAACAGCTGACCTGCACAATTCACACCTCTCCAGTTTAGAGAGAAGGATGTTATGGGGGCCCATGTCAAGGCCTTACTGAAGTCCAGGTAAATGACACCTGTAGCCCTTCCCTCACGCACTGATGCAGCCACTCCATCACAGAAGGCCACAGGACTGGTCGGGCAGGACTCACCCTTGGTGCAGCTGCACTGGCTCCCTGTGCTCCATGTGCCTTAGCAGAGCTTCTAGGAGGATCTGTCCCGGGATCTTCCCAGGCATGGAGGGGACACTGACAGGTTGGTGCTTCCCAGGGTCCTCCTTTATATCCTCATTAGCGATGGGTACAGCAATCATTTCTCCTGTCACCTGGGACTTCACCTGTCTGCTGTGAATTTTTTAATATCATCAAGAGTGTCTCAGGAACACCATCAGACAATTGCCTTGGGACTCTTGAATGCATCTAATTGGGACCCAGATATATATATATATTTAGTTTATATATGTATTTAGTTCAGGTGGTCAATAACCTGGTCTTCACTTAGAGTGGCAGGGACTTTGTTCTCCCAATCCCCATCCTGATGTCCATCCAGTCAAGACTTGTGAGAAGAGGGGTTGCCAGTGAAGACAAAGGCAAAAAAGTTAAGTACTTCAGCCTTTTCCTTATGAAGAACTGATGTACAGTTCATAGTTTTTCCAATCAATATAGATGAAGCAGAGTTTTTCTTATCAAACAGACAATTTCCTGTTGAACAGAAAGCTAATACCATAGCTTTCTGCTCTTAATAAATAATAATACATACCTTTTTTCCCTAGAATCTTATGGCACTATGATAAAGCTCCTGGCTTTGTGTTTCCGACATTTAGAGCTTCCACTCATAGACCAAATTTTCCTTGAAAACACACCACAAAGCACAGGTGCTGAAAGCTCATGAAATATTCATTTAAACACAATTTAAAAGATTCATTGCATGTCTGAGAGACAAATAATTAATAACCTGTATGCATGGTTAATGAGTGACAGCAAAAGAAAATTGTTAAAAACATACTAGTACATACAATGCTTTTCTAATGGTTTTCCTGCATCAGTCTGTGAATTCAGACAAGATCAACAGTGAAGCTTGCTACATTGGCCATCCTCTTTCTAGAAATCAATTACTTAATTTATTTACGACTTTATTTCTTATCTCCCTAGCCTTTAAAGAAATGACTGAACACCATGTCTTCTTACAGTTGGAGCTAAGTACCAAAAAAAAAAGTGGATGAAAATAAGCAATTTATGTAAAAAATGCCTTAGTACTAGAAAATTTAAATGTTGAGACTAAGGTTTATATGTAGTTACTGTTCTGCTGCAAGACTTTCCTTGTTTAATTCTTCTTCTACCTAAATAATACAATTCAGGCTTTAAATGCTGTTTCCCACTCGGAGACTTACTCTTAAGTCTGCGTGTGATCAGAATCAATCTCAGATTATAACAAAGATATAAACTACTTGGAACAAAGGTCTCTGTTCTCTTCACTTTTGCACTGACCACTGGCATAATTGGTCTGCATATCACTGTGACAAGTTCAAACCTTAATGACAATAAATCAAAATAGATGTATTTTAAGACCTCTAACAAGACAAAGTCAGTGTTGGCTGATGGCTTTCAGATGTAGACACTGCTTATTTTTTTAAAATTTCTCATCTCTTCTGGCCACAAGGACATGATAACCTTATCATGCAAATAAATAACAATTTGCTCAACAAATTGTAACAAAAGATTTTGGTAATTAGAACAATGTGTTGTGCTATCATAAAATGAAGACTACTTCAGTATTGACAGCTCTTTTGTAAGTCTTGGCAAACCCCAAGTTTAAATTGTTTTCAAAGAGGTCTCCAAGCAGCGTCCAACAAGAAGTCTGTGACTTAAACATGATCTCAAAATACTACTCTTGTACTTAAAAATCAGGTCATGACAGGAAAAAAAATCATCAGTCTCTAAATCATTCAGGATCATATTCAGTTGTATATACAGATTCCAAATTTATAAATCACAAATTATGTATTATCATAGCTGTACTTCCTCATTTCTTCAGTAGGTGTGATTACTGGAAGTGTTAAAGACATCTATCAAACAGTGATATACTTCATCAGTAACATATTATGACTGAGCTTACAAAATTATTTTAAATAAACTAATAACAATTCTGAATTTATAAAGAAAAAAATATTTTGGGTTATGAAAACAAGTGCACCACAAAGATCTGGGCTATTGGCTTACCCAAGCTTTCCTGTAGAGACTCAAAACCTGATTGAATCAGTCACTAGGTCAATGCAGGTACGTACATATGACATTCTACATAAGCTGTTGGAGGAGTCTTACAAATTCTTTTGTAAACCTTGAACTCTTTTTGTCAGAAATCATGAGAGCTCTGAATCTTTATCAGATGAGTCTCTTTTCCAGCCTGTTCAGTAATTATTGATATATGTTTATCGAAATTCCACCAAATTTATCGTTCTGTAAATTGTTATTTTCATATTTTTTGTATGTCAGTTTTTCACTAACTACTATTTAAATTGTCAGAGTACCTCAGAAGAGGAAAATGTAAGCATTATTAATGTATTTAAAAATGCTAAAACATGTTGTGTTTAATATCACAAATAAATTATTTTTTTTCTTTCTCTTGTTTTCTTTTTTTTCCTGGCTGATTGGTTGGGTTTTGTAGGTTTCTGTTTTGTTTTGGCTTTTTGGGGGGTTTTTGCTTTGTTTTGTTTTAGTTTGGTTTTGGGTTTTTTGCTTTTGAAGGAACACAAAAAGGACGACTAAAAAGAGAAAAGAAAAATAAGAATACACAACTTCCATGTCATATATGCTTGGACAAAAAATAAAAAAATCCCCCCAAAAATAAAAAAAGTCCTTAGCAGAAAAAAAAAAGCTTGACCACTATCTTACTAATGCAAATGAGAGTGGTGTTTTTCCTTGTTGTAAAAAATCCACCTGTGTTTCATATCTTCAAGGATTATACTTTAGAAAATACTTCAAGGATTATACTTTAGAAAATAAACATCCACCAGAAGCTCTTCTTTATGTATTTCATACACATTTATACGATATTTCTGCACAACTTGGTACAGAAATATATTATAAATGTCTCAGAAATAGGATGCTAGATTTCCTTAATTCTTATAAAAAGGTCTATTTTACCAGAAGGATTCATTACATCACATCATAACACAAATCAAAATCTTATTTTGATTATATTTTGTACTTAGTTATTTTGGTGAAGCCAAACAACATATTTGAAATATTTCTAGATGTGTATACATGAAAACATTTCTCCTGCATTCTTTTCACACTTTGTAGAAACAAGCCAGGTCAAGGAAAAGCCCACATCTCTGTGACAAGGTTGATTCTTTTTCCACTCTCCTCTTTCTGAGGAGGTGAGTCTGACTGACTGACCAATTTTGGGGATGAACATTGTTTCAGACAGTCTGGGCCTCTCAACTGGTTCACTACTACACTGCAAAAATGGTTGTAGTGGATTTATTATAGGAATATATATTAAAAATTTAAATAAATAAATAAATAAATATTTTTATTTATTAATGTTTATTTATTTACATTTAAATATAATATATATAGGATGCAGGAATGATCAGCAAAGGTGGGTTGGGATGTTTTTCCCAGAAACAGATCAGGGTTAAATAAAGGTACATCAGCACTGGAATTTTAAGAGTGTTTGTTTATGGCTGCATCTATTGACCACTCCTGGGATCGATACCTGCACAGCTGAGAAGCACTTCGGCTGCCAAAGGATTTGTCTTTACAGTTGATCTAGAGTATGCTGTTCTGCTGTAGATTTGCCACACAGATATAGAAAGATGGTTTGTTCTGAAATCGTAATTCTGGATGGTAGAGAAGCACTTCCATATATATTCATAAAAGCCATCCAACACATTTCTTTCAAGTCACATGTAAGTAGAGGCAATTCATTAATACTCTGAACAATTTGTACTGAGTTGTGCCTGTCTATAAAAAATAAAGTCTGACATTTTAATTTTTTCATTGCTTCTGGCATGCTTAACTGATTCTTTTCATCTCTCCTCTCTGTCAAGTACAAAACTGCACCTGCTGGCTACATCAGAAAAGTATATTTTTCATCTGTCTTTTAATGAAAGGTGTATCAGTTCTTTTAATGGCTAACAGTGAGCATTAGAGTAAATTACTTTGCCTTCCTGCTTACGACTGTAGTATTTTCCTTAGACTTAGTGTGTCCCCTTTTTAGAGAAATGCAGAATTAATTCAAAGACTTCATACTGTGGATTTCTGACTACTTTTCCAAACAAATTCTTCTCACTGTAAAGAATTTTAATCTTATTTCTAGTTGGATTTTATTAACTCAGACAAAAATTTTTTTTTTTTTTTGCAATATTAATGCATCCTCTGCTTTCAGAAACATTATTTCCACTGAATTAATGAATAAGCTCCCTGTAAACATTTAATCATTTAAGTTAAAGCAAATATTACCCAGAAATTTTTAACTTTTAATATGAAATTTCCTTTTCTGAATTTCTAATTTGCACTTTTTCTGAAGATCAGTTATAAGGAAAAGATATTTTCCAGTAACAGCTCAGTAGATCTTGGCACTCTTAGACACTGCTTGTGAGGGGGCTGACCCTGACTGGATGAAAGCCCAGGAAAGATGTTCTTTTACTCCCTCTCCTCAGCTGGACAGGGTAGAAAAAATAAAACAATAGGCTCAAGAGTAGAATCAGGTAAAGGAAGAGACCCCCTCACCAATTACCATCACAGGCAATACAGACGGGATTTGGAGAAATTAATTTATTACCAATCAAATAGGAAAAAACAAATAAAAACTAAATCTTAAATTGCCTTCCACTCCTCCCTTCTTCCTGGGTTCAACATCAGTCCTGATTTCTCTAACTGTTCTCCAGGCTAAATAATGCAAAGTCCATCAGTCTTTCCTTGTAGGGACCCTGTTCCCTCTGGTCAGTTTTGAGGCCCTTCCCTGCTCCCATAGGTCCATGTCTTTTTCATTCTGAGGACTCAGAGGCAGATGCAGTACTCCATACTCC
Source organism: Cardinalis cardinalis (assembly GCA_014549065.1). Lineage (NCBI taxonomy): Eukaryota > Metazoa > Chordata > Aves > Passeriformes > Cardinalidae > Cardinalis > Cardinalis cardinalis. The sequence goes on along the minus strand of JACDOX010000228.1, from coordinate 830,675 downwards.
AGTTGAGGTCCCATCAGTGCAGAGGAGGAGAATCTCTTTCCTTAACTCACTTTTGCTGTGACCAGGATACAGCTGGCTTTCTGGGCTATGCACACGCATCACCAGCTCATGTCCAAACCCTGATCCCGCAGTACCCACTGAGTCCTCAGCCGGGCAGCTCTTGATCTGTTCATCCTGCAGCCTACATGGATACTGGGGGCTGACATGACTCAGGTGCAGTACTTTGCACTTTGCTTTATTGAACCTCATGAGTTCTTCCTATGGGCCCACTACCCAAACCTCTGCATATCCCTCTGGATGGCATGGTGTCCTTCAGGAGTGTTGCTGCACTACTCAGCTTTGTGTCATCTGCCAACCTGCTGAGGGTGAACTTTACCCTTTCATCTATGTCATTAATGGAGATATTAAATAATACAGGACCCCTGAGGGCACCACCTGCCACCAATCTCCATCTGTACATCAAGCTGTTGACCAGCTCTCTCTTATTTGGATGTGACCATCCAAATAATTCCTACTCCACTGAACAGTCTATCCATATCTCTCCAGTTCAAAAGAAGGCTGTTGGAGAGAACTCAAATGCTCTACAGGAGCCAGACAGATCATGTCTGTAGTCCTTCCCCTGCCCACTGATGCAGTCTCTGCATTGTAAAAGATCACAAGTTGATCAGCTGTGCTGACTGCCTCAAATCACCCTCCTATCCTCCATGTGCATTCTAGGAGGATCTGTTCCATGACCTTCCCTAGCACTGGGGTGAGACTGACAGGCTGGTAATTCCCAGGCTTCTCCTTTCTACTCTTTTTTTAAGATGGGTTGGTTCAATGCTTCCCTTTTTCATGTCACCCGAGACCTCCCCTGACTGCCACAACTTTTAGAGTAACATGGAGAGTGGGTTGGCAACTACAGCAGCCAATTCCTGCCCTACTCTGGGATGCATGCCATTGGGTCCCATAGACTCAGATACATTCAGGTTCTTTGGGTGCTCATAGGCCTGATCCTTGTTTACAGCGGGATGGACTTAGCTTCCATCCATCTGAGAATGGGAAGAGAGGTGGCCATTGACTAAAATGAAAAAGTTTAATGCCTCAGCCTTCTCCTTGTCTGCTGTTGCCAGTTTGCCAGCCTGTGTTAATCAGGGGCTGTATACTTTCTTTGACCTTCCTTTTTTGTCTGATTAACCTATTGTCCTTATTACTCTTTGCACCCCTTGCCAAGTTCAGCTCTCTCTACGCCTTGGTCTTCCTGGCCTCATACCTACACATCTAGGCAACCTCTCCCTAAAATCTTCCCACGATACCAGTCTCTGCTTCCATTATCTCTGCATTTCCTTATTTCCATTTTGCTTAACCAGCAGTTTTTGATTAATCTATGCTGACTCTTGCTCTGCTTTCCAGATTTCCTAAATGTGGGTAATGAGAGCTCCTGTGCTCCATGGATAGATCTTACAGCCCTGTTCTGCTCCCTTGACCCAGTTTCCTAGGTTAGCCCATTGGTTAACTCCTCAAAGAGCTGAAATGTTGCTTTCCTAAAATTCAAGGTGCTGACTTCACTCCTCTCCTGACTGATGATTGGTACTGAATTCCCATCCAACTTGCCTCACCTTCACAGTTGTCCTTATACAATATGATATGAGGCCCTGGAATCTAGGGAGCCGGGAAATGAGAACGGGGATTGAAGTTCTTCTGGGATGGACAGGTTGCCTAAGGCAGGGAAGCCTACCCCCACACCATGACTTCCTGAATTAAATAAAAAGAAATCACTGGTGACTCCCTTTTGAAAGGAATGGAGGGCACAATATGCTGACTAGACCCAAGCCACAGGGAGGTGTGTTGCCTCCCTGAGGCCCATGTAAGAGACATCACCAAGAAAAAACCCAGCCTAGTATGGCCCACTGATTATCAGCCTCTATTGGCTTTTCAGGTAGGCAGCAATGAAATCTCATCAAGGGCTTCAGAGAGTCAAGCAGGTCCTCAGGGCCTCGAGACAACTGGTCAAGGGATCTGGAGTACCAGTTCTGTTCTCTTTGTCCTCCCATTTGCAGGCAATGAAACAGGAAAAGAAAGAAACAGGAAAATCATGAAGAATAATACCTGGCTTAGAGACTGGTGTGACCAGCAGACTTTTGGGGGTTTTGATCACTTTTGGGCCAGTTTATACAGTACCAGGACTACTGTCAACAAATAGAGAAAAGGGATCTTAGCTCAGGAGTTACCAGGATTTGTTGAGAGAGATTTAAACTCTATTTGAAGGGATATAGGGACATAAACAATCTTTTAATTCCAGTATATGACTGTGTCATCAAATCACCCAAATCATCACTGTATTTGCAAGGAAGAAAAACCAAAATATCCTGAAGGCATTAGAGATTTATACAAAAAGACACTATAATAATGTTCTGGTTTTCACATGCTAATTTGTCCAAGAAGGAGGCCAACACACACAACTTTTACTCAGGAAAGTCAGTGTTGAACTGGAAAGAAAATAAGCACTTCAATGAGAATTGCTTTCACTGACGGGTTTTCTCCTTACCACTTAATGTAGTTATTATATTAAACTCATAATTCAAGATTTTCAAATAATGTTAAGATCTCTACATAAAGAAAAACAAGCTCTCATATTGATGTTGTTATCATTATGTAAGCACCACTGAGGAATATACTTAAACACATCTGTTGAAAGGGTTTTTTTTCATAATTTGCCTATTATTTTTTCTTACGTAATTTTTCCCATTATCATTTGCAAGATTGTATAAAAAGTTATTCAAAATATCAGACAAACGACATCTAGAGACAGCTGTGATATCAGATAGCACTTTCAAAAATGTTTTTTTCCATGAATATAATTTACAAGCAACAATGAGATAGATTGGACTAAGTTCCTTAAAGAATTGTATACACATCCAATATTTCAGGAATTAAAGAAAAAACCTCTTGCCATGACAAGAAGATGCAGTAATTCCTGGACCTTCCTGGAGTATTTACCTTTCCAAAGAAAGGCAGCAGAATGATTCTAGTTTTATTCATTCCTCAAAATACTGCTCTTGGCTGGCTATTGGGTGCAATTTATGTTTCACTTTTTTCTCAGCTTTCTATAAAAACTATTTTCATACAACAAAAGATAGCCCTTCAATAACAAACCAAATCCCTCAAAGTATGAAAACTTCTACTCTACCTTCATCGTAACCCTTCCTTCAAAATTTCTAAAGATGTAGCGTTACAAAAGACTGAGGAACTTAAATACAGCCATGCTTCACCACTGAAACAATATAGCTCAGCTGATGAACACGGAGCAGGTGTAATTTCTTAACAAAACTCTCCCACATGTAGCAACAAGAACATTGCCATAAATGAAAATATGCGAGGGCTCAGAGAACAGGAGCAGAGGTGCACTGGCTGACTCGACCACGGGCCTCTTACCTGCAGCAGGATGCATGGTCTGGTCCATTCACCCAGCACCTCCAGTTTCAACCAATATGAGAGCTCTTTGACCAGTATGAGTTAGAGACATGTCAAGCATCTAATATCTGAAATGAAAGTCATCTTGCTTGTGCTCTCCAGAGCTATCTCAAGATGGATTACTACAATCCCTTTCCAAAATTATGACTGGTGGAGAAACTTGCTCTGTTGGTCTATTAGCCACCATAAAACAGGTGTTTGAGATAAAATCCCTGCTACTTTTTGCCAACAAAATCCCATCAACATGTAACTACTACCAAAGATGAGGCTGTACTGCAGTTTGCAAGCACTGCTCCACAGGATACTGACCCAGTAACACCAGTGCTGCTGCTGATGCTGCTGCTGTTGCTTCAGTTGTGGTCTGTGCCAATACAGATACAGAAATTTTAGGCTGCAGTATGTAGATATTACATGAGATAGATCACAAATATCCCTACAAAATATGTGTTTATGTAACAGATACCAAATACTCTTATCAGATTGAGTATTCTAACAATTGTTCTTAGCAAGGTTAACCAGACACATTTCTACAACATGCCTTAGTGCACACCTCACTTGCAAAACCTTTCTGCACCTGTGAGCATTATGCCTTCAATATGATTACTAGTTTGAGCAGTGGATAGGTATTTTGCTTCTAAACACACACATACTGCCCCTGAAAAAGCACGGCTCACAGCATATATACAGGGGTGTGAGAAATGCTGCCTCTGCAAAAATATGTGCCCAATACTCATGCCTACTTTAAGACTACATCAGACAAGTGACATAGCAGGCATGATGTGATTTTACACGAACATGTAAGATTACTGCTTGTGACATTACTGAAAGGAAGGCCATAATTAGAACACAGAAAGAAAGAGATCTGAGCAAACATCCACATAAAATCGCTCTGGTAATTAAAAGAGTCATACTGCTCTCTGCTTCAAAACCAATAAACAAATTATCTGAAGAAAGCTAATAGCAAGAGCTGTAGTGTACTTGACTTATTTCACATTGCATTTTAAATAAGATATTGATTTAGTAATAAAAAAAAATCAATGACGATTTGGAATTTTTTCTTGTTTTTAAGAAAATTGATGATGTGATGAAAGGTGTAACAACTCAAAAACAAGAGAGAAGGAAGAACAGTGACTTTTACCAGGTGGCAGAAAGATCCATTATCTTTTTGAAGTTTCCTACCTTGCATCCTTCAAAAGGATTGTTATTGGATTTTACTCTCCAAGTTTTCCTTTCTTGCAATGCATTCATGGGTTAACCTTTTTAATGAATGCCATTATTACAAATAAGGTAATTTTCATTTTTTTATACTAATTTTCCTAAACTTGTCCCCTTCATTAAACTGATGGAATCAACCTTCTCCTAGTTGCATTTGGGAAGTATAGATCTGGACAGGTGAGATTTTAAAATATGTTAGGGAACTAAAGCCATACAGCAGACTGATGGGATGGCAAACACTGAATTAAAGCTCTGAGTACTGCTACTGGACTTTCATTTCTTTCAGCTATAAACATATTTGCAAAACACTAAATGTAATGTCAGAGAATATTACATTTACATTACAAATGCAGACCACTCCTGTCCAGTTAGTTTGTTGGGTTTTCCTCACTAAAGTGTGAAGCACACTGTTTTGTGTTCAAAAATGCTTCACATACTTTACATTCCTCATATAAAAGTAAAAAATACTGCTAGCTGAATACACTACTGCATTTGTTGTTACGCCATTTCTATTACCAGTTTACCAAACAGTGCTGCAAAATTTAAAGTTAATTGTTTTGCACATTTTGGAAGTTTACCTGTTTTAACCTTAATTTTATTCTGACATGTTATTAATGTGAAATTATTACTCTGACAAAAATACCTTGCAATGGGACACAGGCCAGAGACATTCTCATTCAAAGATAACTGATTCAATGTTTGTATTATGATTTAACAGATACTTTGGAACATGTTCTACTAAAGAAAGCCTGGGTTGTCAAACTTTGCTGAAAAACAACGATTTTCCACCACATTTTGAAGCTGCATTGCTGGTCAGAGATAGCATTGCATTTGAAAACCCACATCTTTCCACGGCACAGCCATATCATATGAAGATACTCAGGAGGTGTAGAGAAAGAGATAAGAAAGCACTTCTGAAGGAGAAGACAAAGTATGAGATGCAAGATGCTAGGTACCAAAACTGAACATTAAGTGGTGAAACTCAGATGCTGTTTAAGCTTTCCAGAGCTGATAGCTGTAACAAAACTGAAATTTACATGTACATCAGTCCCCATCCACTGAGTACAGCATCCAGTCTGGAGGCGCTAACATATTCACGAGACTCTGACAAGCCCAGAGGAGAAATGCAGCACTCTGCTGTCAGAGGTCAGTTCATACCAAAAAAACTAAGCTGAGTGAGGTAACACATATTCACCAAACCATCACCCTCTAAAATTGCTCAGCATTATTTCCTTTAATATTTTATGTGCAATATTTGATTTGCATTATCTTATTTCTTGTAAACAGTAGCTTGTAAAAGAATGAAAAAAAATACTAAACTAACTCATAACAGGTGTATGATCTGTACAGCAGTGATATTGTAAGGACTGCAGGAATTTTCTTTTTAAAAGAAAATCCTGCAGCCATGCAATATGGATATGTCTGCACATTGTTCCAGTGATTTCAAATGCAGTTTTCAATGTATGAGTAAGGGAGGTGCTGTGGAGTTCCAGGACGTGAGCAGAATCCACCTGCCATAATCCTGATCTGGGCAGCAAAGATCTTGTACAGATGCAGGATGGGTTCCTGTCTCCTGCTGCGAGCGCCTGGACTCGCTGCACTCAGCAGCAGCTCTCATGGGATTAAGTACAGTCAAACAATACCAAATGTAAAGTGCATCATGAAAAACACATGGGAGGTATGAGGGGAAAGCATGATTAAGAATTTAGGATGATTTCCTTTCTTTACCTTTTATGCAGGGAATACTTCATGAGGCTTTAGACTCTGGATGTGTATTTGCACAAAATAAAATGTTTGCTTAATGCAAAGATTTACAAACAGTAGTCATCTGATGGGACTTTTTTTACAATTATTCTTATTATTTTTGTTTAAATACTAGGATACCTATAGAAGGGAACACAATGTCTGTTTAATACCTATTAGTAGATGTACATAGAAATTAAAATTCAAAATCTGTTTTGTCGGATTTTTTTCTGTTTTGCCATAAAGTACTTTTTATATTTCAGCTGAAATAAGCATAATTATTTTTTAATATAGCATTTGCTGTTGGCCATTGAGACGACTTTGGTACATATTTTGTAAATAACAGATTTATTATAAGATTTATTAATTGACTGGATGTTTTTTTAAACTCTAAATCCCTGCAATTCTCTTTGTGAGAATAAAAGGATATTCTGTCATAAAATAATTAAAAACACTGAGGACTTTTTTTCAACTAGTAAGAATATTAACTGGGTTCACCATCAAAATGTGATAACATGTAAAATATCTTGTTTTGCATGTTAATGTTCCATAATTGCACAGAGCTTTTCAACTTCAAAGCTCTTTACATGAATTAAGTGGATGTCTCTGGAGGCCTTAAGCAACATTTTCTTTGCCTTCAAAAAGAAGATTTGCACCAGACAAAAGCTTTGTGAAAAAACAAAGGACAGGGCTTTGTTTTTCTAGCCTACTGCCATTGCACAGTGAGATAAAATACCACTACCATTTTGCAGATGGAGAAAAAAGGGGAACTTAATGGGACCATCCCTGCTCATCTCAAACTCGATACTTTACATCAGGAGCGACGCACTGAGACAGTGAGAAACAAAATGCAACTCAGTTTTCCAGAGCCACGCCAGCACACATTTCAATTATTTACTTCCCCACCAAAGACCAAGCTGCTGAGAGTCCAGTGATTACCCCCTACTGCAACCACCCCGCATCACTGAGTTTGCTCAAGCACACATGAAGAGAAAAAAAGTATTTGCTAGAATTCAGTCGAAGGCTGTTACCTGGTACTCCACTTGGCTTCATCAAGAGACATTTGAAAAGTCCCAAAATCCAGGAGAGAAATGGTTATTCCCTTATATCAGACTGAAATCTATCACATATCGCTATGCAGTATTTTCACACTGAACCTTCTTTTCATTGTCTTTTAAACCATGCTACAACTACGAAACTGCTACAGATGTTTACAACATCAGTGCTAAAGAATGAGTATTTTTTCAGCATCCTTTGCCAAAAGGGTATGACCAACAAGCATTCCTCTTTGTACTTACCATGAGATTTTTATGTCACTTCACTGGACACAGGGTGTAATACATTGGGTCTTTTTATTGCTCAAGTAGAAAGTGCTCATTACCTATTTATGTTTATATATAGGAAAAAACAAAGAGTTATTACAAGGGGCATACTTCACACTGTTGTAGTGGTTGATTTCCTCAAGATGGTCTTCTGGGGTTTTGGCCCAGTTTGTGGAGGCACAGTTGCAGGTTTTGGAGGAGGAAAGCTATTACTGGGACTTATACCCAACCCTCCATTTTCCAGAAGAAACGGAGGCAGTGGAGGTGGAGGAGGCGGTAGAGGAGGGCACTGGTGTGGCAGCTTTCCTGCAGCCCGGGCCGGCTCACTGTGCAAGTGCACCTCCCTGTTTTTGATGTTGTAGCGAACGTCACAGTCGGGGCAGTATCCGTGGTACTGCACCTTCTCGCTGAACCGCACGCGCTCCCTGGCTCCCGCCTGGGCACACCTCTCCTTCTCCGCCCTGTGCGCCAGCGGCGGCATCACGACCTTCTCCAGGCCACTGTTCGTGACACAGCACACATCTCCATTCGGGATCCGGCCCGGCCCCGCGGGCAGGCCCCCGTTCCGCAGCAGGGTGCCATTGGTCTTGAGTGGGTTGGCCAAGGGAGGCAGCCTGGGGGGCTCATCGCACCTGACGGGCGTCAGCCGAGGGGGAGGAGGCGGCGGGTTGGGCTTCCGCAGCACGGTGAGGATGGCAGAGGGGTGCGCGGGCGGCTTGATGAGGGGCGCGCTGCCCCGCGCCTTCACTTTCTCCAGGCTGGAGGCTGTTGTGCTGCTGGAGCTGCTGTTCAGGGTGTCTGTTTTGGAACTGTCTGTCATCTCATCCTCCAGCTGCAGATCACATGTCAGTGTGTCAATCTGGTCAACCACCTGCACAACAGCCAGAGTGAGAACAGTGAGAAAAGCACACCTCAGAGAAGGCACAGAAAAACGAAACCATTCTCCGCTATCAGCTTGTCTTCCCCAGAACTGAAGCATCCAATTTTTTTGACCATTATTTCTTTTTTTCTTGTCAATGTAATAAAATAATCAAAATAAAAATGATGACAACAATAATGATAAGGATGTCTAGTTTGCTAGCTCATCACCTGAATACAAGAGAAATATAACTTGAAACAGTCTAGAATGAAATTCCCTTTCTTTCCCTCCAGGGTCTACTTGGTAATATCATAGTGAGTGAAGTGTAATTCTTCAGCATTATGCTTTGCCTTCCGGTGCAGGAGGAGACAAAATTGTTCAGCTTTAGCTTCTACATGACAGCTTCTGAACCCAAAAATTCTGCAGAGCATCTTTTAGCTCYGATCTTTCAAACACTCTAGATTTAAATATTCATTCTCTGCATAGGTATGTTATACGTGTAGAATCATATGTTTGATACACAATTTTCTGACATTTTTTTAACATAAAAGAGACTCTGAGAAACAAAATCTCTTTTGTGTTATCTCCCTTTATGAGCATTTTCCATAAGATCTGAAATCGTCAAAAAAAATCCTGAAATAGCATTTGCTGAAAGAGAAAATGTTGCTTGGTTTCCACTCACAAGTATTTAAGAACTCAAGCACTTTATTTGAAGTTTTCCTCTACCTCCCAGAATTCTGGTTTTAGATTCTATATTGATAGATCTCTTCTAGTCTTCAAGAATCCCTTTTCTACTCATTTTTTAATATGCCATGAAACCAACGGTACGTTTACTTGGTAGAGAAGTTTTCATATGACAATTAAAAGCCCTTCCTGCAAACTGCATTTAACTCAGTACCCAGTTGAACAACTGTAGTTATGAGCTACACATAACTACAACAGATGCTACAGGAAGTAGCACTGGGACACATTTAAAAACTGATCTCTGTCCTTCACAGCCTCCCAGGGTGTACCTAAAGTAATCAGTACTTGAAATGTTGCTAACTAACTTTGGTGCATGAATAAAAACCTGTGCCATTGCTTTGGGTCCTTCTGGGAGACCTGTGATGTTCTAGAGGAAGCAACCCACTATATCTGAAATGAAACCAGATGTGGCCATTGTACCGCAGAAAATTTCGTTTCTACTTCCTACTTTCAATAATTTGGTGCTGATGCTACTGATTTCAAACTATTTTTAGGCATATGAGCCACATAATAACTGCAAAACACATGAAAGCTGCTACTGACGGCAGCGACTCCTTATTCAGTCAAATCAGTCCCCCACTTATGTGTCCAGTAGTAAAAGGTAAATAATAAAAGGAAAACCACCATAAAATGAAAAAGCACTCCAGCTTTCACTGTTCATACTGCAAGCTGAGTTGCGTATACAAAATTCATAAAAATTCATATGCATTAATTCAGTTTAGTGGTCTCCTTCTCCTAGAACAAGCAAACATGCAAATAAGCATCATTCAGAGAGCTTTCAAGCATTTTGAAAAAACTCTACAATAATTTTTGTCTAAAAGTATTGCAAACAACTAATTTATTCAATATTCTAAGTCCAGTATCATGTGGCATTTAAATTTCTATTTTTTCTCAAAAAAAAAAAAAAAGAAAGAAAAAATACACCCTTAAAACAGAGACATTAAATCCCTGAAAAAATAAGGATTAAAAAAATTATTCTAGAAGCTGAAATGTACAGCTGAATCTAGTAGCTGCCAGATCCCACACATCTCCTCCAGGGTACAGCATATAAGAACCCAGGAAAATTTCAGAATAAATGTAGACAAATCCCATCTGTTGTCACCCTAGTTTTTGAGACTTTCTAGGCCTTCTGATGTTAACATTCTTGTAGAGAACTTTCTCACACACTTTCTGTAAACAACCCATTGTTTTGCATTCCTTTATAGAAGAAGAGAAAGTTGATAGACTGTTAGTTTGACCAGTGTCATGAGAGAGGTGTCACTGTCACCCTCCAATCCACTGTCACTTTTGTAAAACTATAAATACTAAAGTCAGAAATTAAACTTCCCTTTTTTCCTTCACCTTGAGAACAGCAGTGTGCGCTTGTGTTCTTTCGTGTCCTACAGCAACAATCTGTACCAAAATTCATTCCAAGAATGACAGCTTACAAGTGAAAGAACTCTTATTATCACCTTCCATTACATAAGCAAAATAAGGCACAGAGAATTTCTCAGGAAGGAAGGAAACAGGAACAAAGAAAAAAAAGTCAAGTTCTGGACAGTAAGCCTGAAATTTAAACATCTCTCTGGATGGATTTGTGTAAATATAAGGGTCTGCCCGTATATATCTAAATATCCTAATGCATCCTATCATCTTTTATTAAATTATAACAGTGATAGAATGGATTGATGCAACATAAACCAAAGAAATTCCTTGGCAGGAAAAGAAACAGAAAAATTATGCATTGCAGAGCAAAAAATTTTCTCAAGATTAACAGGAAAGTCTGTTTATGAACTACCCTTCCAGTTAATGACTACAGAGTTTATCTCATGCCTTCTGGGCAAATGTGTAGTACACATCAAAATTTTTTTTGCCACTTATCTGTTTGTAGAACATAAATCCAGCATGAAATGGCTCTAACACAACAACACAGTTTATCTGTCTAGATGCATTCCCACCATGAGTTCTGAGTCTGTGTGCTGTTCTTTTCTTCTGCTTTTTTGTCCCAGAAGGTAAAATTCAAATAAGATGAAAAAGCAACATGAGAACTCATGACTAACACAGCGAAACTCTTGTTGTTAAAAACAAAAAACATCCCTTGTTTCACAGTGCACCCTCTATGGAAGTAAGAGAGAGAATGTTAATTAAAAAAAAAAAAAGGAATAAAGAAGAAGGTGCTCTAGATCTGCAGAAATGTGTGCATTCTTTCATTTCTGAATAAAACAGGACTTGATTCGCATGTACAAAAATTGGGGATACCTAATTTTATAGTTCAAGAAGCCCCATAGCCATTAACTGGATTTGAGCTCTGCAGATATGCCCACTTCTACCCTGCCAGCAGTATCCTGAGGCTTCAAGCTTTGTAGAATCCAATGTGACACTCCTGAATGAACCAGGACATCAGTCTATTCTTATCTCATCTAAGATATCTAATTATCTTAACAATATTTGGTGCCCAGAGTTGAATTTCTCTACCAAAATACAGGATTACACCCTTAGCAATACGCATTTGGACTCAGAAATTCTGCGCTGCAACTAGCAGAGCATGGAGAATTAACCAATAAAATCAAGTTCAGGTAAAAAGGAAAAAAAACCTATTCAACCCCAACTAACAACAAAAAAACACCAAAATCCCCACTGAAGTTGCAAACCATTTGCAATGCAAAGACATTTTACAGTTAACCTAATCCTCAATGTTATCCAATTTTTATATAAAGTTGCTTAAAAATACAGAGCTAGCATAATATATTGATTTTCCACTGAGGTCAAATTGCAGTTCCTGTTTAAAAGAACTAAAGAATCTAGTCGAAGAAAAAGTCTTGTGATTATTAAAAGCAGCCTGTTCTGAGCTAATATTTCCATTGTTTGAGCTGTACTTGTAAGCTTTGTCTAGTTTTTAGCTCCTCTTTTGAAAGTCTTTTGAAGGCAAATGTCCTAACTTGATTATACCAATACTCAAAACTCTGTATTTCTCACAGGATGCCAGGATCTCATTCCAAGAATCTAACTTTGTAATCATAAGACTAAAACAAGACACAGAAAGTAACACTTACTTGTACTTCTTGCTTGTATTAATAAACTTCTCGGAAAAGTGTCTCTACAATTAGTCACAAACACTTTTGTTCACTGTTTCTTTGTGTGATTATCTAATAAACATCCAAAGTACATTTATGGAGAGTTTTGTTGTCTCCTTACAATAAATACTTCACTAGGTTTGTTTTTCCTCCTATTTAAAGGAAGGTCCCAATGTTCAGTGAATATAGAATCCACTGTCTGCCCTCAATCCACCACATACAATTGTTGAGCTTTTTTTCTGACACTTAAATAAAAAAGCAAATTGCTTTTCAGGAAGGAAATTAATATTCATTTAAAGATTCATGATTTTTAAAGTTCACAGAAGTAAAAAGGTGTAATATCTCTTAAGATGTTCAGCCATTTGCATTTTTTAAATGTTTTTCAAAGATTCACATAGATTCACAAACTACTTTTTTTTTCCTTTTTTTTTTTTTACTTGCTTCTATACAGGCTAGTGGCTCTCAAAAAAAGCTGCATAAGCAGGATGGAACTTAGGTGATATTACTTCTGAGATGGAATAGGTATAATTCATGTAGTACTCTTTTGTACTACACCATAGCTATGTGCAGCTATGAGATTTAAAAGTTTGCTGAAGCTTACTAGAAATCAATAGTAATGGACAGATGCTGAATTTGATTTTAAACCAAGCAAACTCAAATCATGTCATGAGACTAGTTCTTGTTTGGAGCTAAAATAATTTGGAGTGAAATGAAAAAATTGGTAGACAAAATAAATGGAATAAAATGTATTTTCTTTTTTTTTTATTTTTTAAAGCAATGCCAAAAACTTGCAAAGTTTGACGTAGACAAATATTGCACCTTTTGTGCAAAAATTAGCTACCTGACAAGCCACAAAAATAAATATGTAATTAAGAATAAGAGCAATCAGCTCTACCTTGAAGAGGCTGCTCTTGGCTTTAAGCAAAGGACCCTGAAATATGCTATATCAGTAGCTCTAACATCTCATGATTTCACCTCTCATCCTACAAAAATTGTTCACTCGCTACAATTAGTACCAGAATCTTCTAGAAAAACTGTCAAACTATTTACATTCCCATCACTTTAGCTTATGATTTCCTGTACAGTTATTAGACCTTTGTTGACAAAAATGAATGTTCAATATATACAGGGAACATGAGATTAGCCCAGCTGGTCAGATCATGGGCTAATAACGCCAGGGTTCTGGGTTTGATTTCTGCATGGACCATCTACTTCAGAGCTGGCTTTGATGATTCTTGTGGGTCCCTTCCAACTCAGAATATTCTGTGATTACGTCTGTGATATCTAAGGACACAAACAAAGCTTCTTCCTTACGAAGTGCCTGTAAATCCCAAATTACCCCAGAGTTAAAAACGAATGAAACAGAGATCCATGTTAACAGTGAGAAACAATATCTCCCTTTACAGTTTAAGCTGCATAACAGCAGAATAATAACCTTTTTTCTGGTGCTTGCATTTCAGCTTCAACTCATGGTCACATATTTTGTATTTTCCTACAGCAAACTTCTCTACGTTGCTACTTGTCGCCTTCCCTACCCCCAATCCCCAGAGAATACATCTTCCAGGTCAAGAAGAAAAAGAACCAAAATTAGACTAGAAACAAGTGTATTACGTTGCGTAAGCTAAAAAATTGCCAAAAGAAAGTGAAAGAAAAGCTGTATCAGGAGAGACAAGTAGTCTACTTAGTAAGTACAATATTGTGAAAAATTACAAAAAGCAAGTGCTCAGGACAGAACACTAGATAAGTCACACAGAAATATTTGTGTAGAACCTTATTCCATTCTCAAACAATTTCTCACTCAAGAACTTCCTAGCTGATGTTGTATTAAGCAGATCTTAATGTACTTATCTACAGTGAGCATGTGAACATGCCTATATGTGATTGAACCTGCGCCAGCTTTTGGCATGTGCTGAAATATCCTCCAGTTACCCACCTTCATTACACGGAAATGCCACCTACACCTCTTTCTGCCTGAGAAAAAAAAACAGATGCTTTTATAGACAAAGTGCTTAATGAACTTGCATAAACTCAAGCTGTAGCTGTTTTGTGAAACTACAGCTACAGAATCTCTCTCAGTCTTGCAGTTGGGTTATGGGTTGGTTTTTTGTTTGTTTTTACAATGGATCCATCAGCATCTTCTTATATGAAGCTGTATTAATAAGTAATGTCTGTTTATGCTAAAACACTGTAACAAAGCACTGGGGATTAATTCAGTATTTGAGTAAATACAAACTTCCATGCAGATTAGTTCAGCTTTCTCTTACAGTCGTATCTCAGCAGCTTAGTCACTCATCCTGCAGCAGCTGGAAAGGGCAAGGCTGGTGTGAAGCCCTTGGACGTTAGAGCATCCAAGAGATCAACCCTATACTAAGCAAGGTTCCAGACATCAAGTCTTTGCCACCACGAAGTTTTGGGCAAAGAATACATTAGTAACATCAGCAAACTAGTATTATGCTTTAGAGTACACTAACACATAGTCACAGATACCCTAGGCTGGACAAGGTCTCAAAGATCATCTAAATCCATCCAATTCCAACCCCTTGCCCATGAGCAGGAACACCTTCCACTAGATCTGTCTGCTAAAAGCCTCATCCAACCTGGCCTTGAACACTGTCAGGAGGCAGGCACCCCCAGGTTCCCTGGGAAGCCTGTTCCAGTGCCTCACCACCCTTGCAGAAATGGATTTCTTCCTGAGATCTAATTCAAACCTACTCTCTTTCAGTTTGAAGCCATTTCTTCTGTATTATCACGACATGCCTTTGCAAAAAGCCTCTCTCCATCTCTTTTCTGATACTGGAGGGCTGCAGTAGGGTCATCCCACAGCCTTCCCTTCTCCAAGCTGAACAATCCCAGTTCTCTCATCTTTCACTCATAGGAGAGGTGCTCCATCCCTCTGAGCCCCTGAGTGGCTCTGGATTTGGACAGATCTATGTCCTTTCTATACTGGGGACCCCAGAGCTGGATGCAGGACATTCCATCTTAGCCTCTGTAAATAAATGAAATTCAAAATGCCTATTTTTCAGTGACAGCTATTACTCAACTGTTCCCTTACATTCTGAAGTAGACTGAATGCCAAGTTAGGCTGGAAATAAATATGTAAGTGAAAATTTATGACTATGATGGGCTCCTGAGAATCTAAAAAGGCCATGAAAACTCAGCATCATGATACTGAATTAGCAGTTCAGGGAAAGGAAACTGGAAAGCCCACATTCAAGTTTGGTTTTTTTTTTAAAGCCTTCTCTTCCATGACAAAATAATAAGGAAAAAAACCCCCAGAAATTACAGCAAGCTGCTCCTCATGTTCCCATTTAAGAATTTGACATAGCCATGGCAATTCTCCTGTGAACACTTTTGGATGAAGTCTCATAGGGATGTTGTTTGGAAGAACAGAGACATGAAGGCAGATATATAGCATGTATTCGTGATGAATAGTACAATTACAATTCTTGTCACACACAGAAGAAGCCTGATAAAACTATGATAAACAAACAGAAACCCTGAGAAAATAAAGTAAAAAACAAACAAAAAAAATCCTTCTAAAAAAAGCAAGTTCAAATAATATTTGTAACAAAAAATAGCCATTCTAAAATATTAATCAAAACAAGTCAGTTTCGATTCAGTCTCATTCGTTTTTAATGGCAACAGAATTTCCCAATTCCAGTGAAATACTGGAAACGAGTGATATAAAATACTCACATCATCTCATATTTGCCAAGATAGGAAAAGAAATAATTTCACTAAAAATAAAGCAGATTAAATCCGTTTTGTCACATCTAGATCATCACAGAATGATGACACTTGTCTTAACTCTGGCAAGAAGTGCAATGATTTCACATGTAGCTTGTTACCCAGGCTGAAAGACAAACTGCAGCTCAGGCTCAGCACTGTGTAAGCACAGCAAACCAGACCACAGACTCGGAAAAGCAAGTACAATGCATGTCTCTATGGGCAGCAGTACTAACTAGCTAGCTGAGTTAACCCTGGAATCTGTTCAAAAGCAGATTGTGAGAGCAGCAAGTAGGTCTGGTACAGCTTGTCCTGAACACTGGAAAAATACTCAGGACTAGGAAATAATAAAAAAAGCTTTTAAGTACTAAACAAATAAATGAATGAAGACTGCCATATAAAATATAAGGAAAATTTGATTTCATGACTCACAAAGAAAACTGGAACTTAATGGGAAATAAGCAATTTCCCCTCTACTGTAATTGACTGATGTCAATTATATTCCTTTATTTTTCTTACTCTTCAAATTTAGATTTGACATGGTAGATGTAGCCTGCATGACTATTTAAAAAGAATATCCAAATTTTATCTTTATTTTATTAGATGAGAAAAAAAAAGGATGAAGCTGGGCATATCAAATATACATTTGATAGATAATTTTGCATACGATTCTTTTAAATTCATTGGCACAAAGAAGGAAATTTAAAAGACAAATTGCTAATCAGAATTCCATGCTTAAATACGCATGTAATAAAAGTAAAAGGTCTTCCCTGTAGAAAATTTTTGGGAATTAATATTAAATCTTTGTTTACATGTTTCAGTTATACTCCTTGCAGCTTAATACTGCTTTTCTTTCCCAAAATGTAACAAAATTGAAAATGTCTGCATATTGACAAAAATCAAGGAATGGGTAATCTGTGCCTTCTCATTATTGCTAATGTTTTCTGAATAAACATGTTGTAAACCAGCTGTAAATGCAATAGCACAAAATCTTAGAGATTTTACTCCCTGCATAACAATCTCTGACATAAACAGTCATTCACAATGACTAAAAATACAGTGATTTGCCTAATTAGAAATCATATTAATTTAAATGAATGCTAAATATTTGTCCAAGCTCTTAACTATTAAGGCAAACAGAATGTAGGAGTTCCTAAAAGTATGTTAATTAATGCTAACCATGGCAACTGCGGAGACTACAAGTTCCTTTGTAGGACTGGAAAAATCACATATTTTCATAAATACTTTCCTAGGTACACTTTTCAAATACGTTAGTAACAGCTATCATTAAACAAACAAACAAACAAAAAAACTTGTAACATTATAGCTCTGAATTAAATATTTAGCATACCCCAAAAAAATTTGCTGAGAAGCTGATAAACATTTCCACTGCAATTATTTTGTTAATGCTAGCTAGTCTTAAGAACTGGGTATATTTTTCTGATGTTAAATACACCATCTCACTATGCAGAGTATTAATTGGCATCCTTCCTTTTCCTCTGGCCCTTTAAAATAGGCTCCAGAAATAAATGTTTATCATTCCTTTGTAATAAAACAAAAAAAAACCGTTCTCCAAGAACAGCTAATATATCTTTTCTGAGACCACATGTTAGGCTGTTGGACTTTATGATTTAAAGGATTTTATTAGTGAAATACTCCTTTGAGTCTAGATGGCATCCATATTTTAGTATTTCAGCACCATTTAGGTTACAGCTCCAAAGTCACATTTAAACCCAAATGAAATGTGCAAGAAATTTACATTAACCTGGAAGTACTTACTCCTGTTAGACAGATTTTAAAATACATTTTGAACACAGATAAACAAAACTAGAGGATTAAATACAAAATTTAAAGCAAATTTTAGATGAAGTGACAGCATTCTCTGCTTTTTATATTCAAAAAAATGGAAAGCCTGCTAATGCAATAGACCTTCTTTCAGACATACCTGCAATACTCTTTCTGTTAATAAGTCCTATCCTTGAAAGATGTTCTGTTTATGCAACAGGTTGAACTATCTGCCTGGATAAAAACAATGCTATAGGTAATAACGATTATTATAAGAAAGTTTGCATCTTTTTCTGCTGGGAGGTCTTAAATGCACAAGCTCCCACCTCCCCCTCAGCCCGTTGGTGAGCTGCATGTAACGCCAGGAAGTAAGAGTACTGCAGACATTTTTCCAAGAATGAGAGAGCACAGAATATTTTGCAATAGTGACCCTATTGAAAGCTTCTCRGAACTCAATCTAATCTTTTCCATCTGGATGTACTGGGCAAAACAGATCACCGGAGACAGCCCATGGTATACTTACACCACTAATAAATAAAAGTAATGAATCAGAAAGCTCTGTTAACAGAGAAAGTAATGGCTATGAACCAAAAGGTTTAAAATTAATGTTTGCCTTTTAATTATTTGTTGCTGCAAGTTAAATGACCTTGGCTCACAGTGTATCACAACAGATTTCAGTAATTTAATTAAAATAATATTTTATCTTAATATTTAAGAATACAATTTTTTCAGATTTCTTTCAATAAAATGCTACATGGGCACCTGAGAAAAATATACAAAAAGAGTTTTATCTCATTTTTGGTTCTATATATTAAACTTTTGTCTGTTTATTAGACATCTAAAACTGAGCCCTTCAAGTGATTATGACTAACATATTTCAGACAGTGTAAGCAAACTGTAGCTAAGTATTTTTAAATAAATAATTAAATTATTTAACAATAATTGCACATTCACATTATCATAATAGGATCATTGCCAAGAGAGCTGCTTAACAAAATTTAAAGCAAACAATGTAATATTACGTGTTTACATAGATGGTCAGTTGTTTTACAGTTAAAGCTGAATATGATCAAAGTCACTTATTTTAGAGTTCAAAGAAAGTTATCTATCTGCCTTCCAGTCCAAAAAGAAATTAATAAATTGGGAATGCATGAGGAGCAAAGGTAAAGGAGCAGAATTTTCAGCTAATGTTTG